>JACGCM010002812.1:0-35921 GCA_014058105.1 Kingdonia uniflora | reverse complement strand
ATATCTTAATTGAAAAATTAGAGAAAATTCAAATTCATCCTAATTTGTATGTATTATCATAAAGTGATCACAATTCCATATAAGTCATCGTTCTTTTTAGATTCTAGAGGGATTACATACTTTCTCTAGAAAGTCTGTTCTGCTGTAGGGCATTTAATTATACCTGCAGAGCAGCTATATTTCAATATTATGCCATTAATATAGATTATAAATTTCGCCTCCTGAAATTACTAGTATAGTTATATGGCTATACAGAAAGCTCGATTTGCGGCTTCTTGGTATGTTCGACGAGCTGTGGTCCCTAGGCGATAAGATCAATGATTTCTAGCCTTCAGAATTTGCTAATGTATCTGGTATGGCTTTTAGCCTCTTCAAACCTGTCAAGATACAAAGCGGAAGTATTGAGGCTTATTAAAACTCTTTACTTATTACGCACTCTGATTTCGAAGATACTCTCTCGTTAAAATATACACTTAAGATTGAAATTCTTTAGAATTATAATACTCATCTTACTTTGTATGCCATTTGTCATGAGTTGTCATGCACATTCAAAAAGTCATAGGCTGTCACTTGCTAAGAAGGTATATACCTTCGTTAAGCTCTACTATACATTAATCTATCAATTAGCAAGTATCTTTCAAAATTAGGACCCTTAAATTAGTGTTATAGCACAATCTTCCATTGAAATAATATGTGTTAATTGGCTATAGAAGTCGTAACATCGTCTTATGGTAGGTATGTTAATATGCGCCCAGCTGATTACTAGATCTCTATTCCCACAACTTTCAACATGTAAGTAGATTTGCTTTTAGCGGCTCATCATACTTACATGTACACACATAAAAAAAAAAAAAAAAAAAAAAAAACAAGAAGTAGTAGCTTATATGGATAAAGCTTCCACTTTGATACAGCTTATTAACGATATTCTCCGGGCAACATTCTCACCGCTATAATATAATTTAATCAATGTTGAAGAATTCCAATTCATGAATAAATTTATACTGTTTAGGTGCTCATCAAGAGTGATTCAGCAAGATTCAAGAAGCATTCTCATAGCTGTAAAAAAAGTGCTTGAAAGGAATTAATAACCTTTTAAAGGTGCTTTACCATTGTGTATTAAACAGTACAAGTTATCATTTCGAAATCTATCCTGGGGGACTTTGATTTATAAATCCCTTCATTAAGTAGATAATATGTGGTATTGGCGCTACTATTACCAAAGAGGCTTATTGGGCTCTGTATTCGTTAAGGATTAAAACTCTTCAAACCCAGCCCGCCTCGTACTTGGGGGGGGGGGGGAAAAATTAAGCATGTAGTAAGGCAGTATCTTTCGAAAAATTGGGGCCATTTTAATTAGCGGTTAAAATGCGCTTCTTGGAAATAATATAGGGGCTAGTTGGCTATAAATATGGCATCGGGATTATTGGTATCTGGATGGGCCATGGAAAAAGATCGTATGCTCACTGTAATGTGCGCAGTTTCAATGTATTACTCACTAGATGTATTTTAGGGGCCTCACTCTTTAAAGTACCTGTACCAAAACCATAGAAGTATTACTATATAAACTTCAGCTTATAGGCACTCTATTTCGAGTATGATCTCTTTTTAGATAATATTTACATAAAGTTTGAGAAATTCAATATTTTATCTAATTTGTATGTTATTAGCTCATTGAGTTGATGCTGATTCATAAAAGTCATTAAGCTGTGAATCTCTAGAAGGATTAAGCTAACACTGTAAAGGCGCTTTTAGTCCGTCATTAACATTAGCGTATGTTATTTTTGTCAAAGTTTGCGCATAATCTCAGCGTTATACCAGATTGCTGCCTTGAAATACTAATAAATGGGTATTGGCTGTAAGAAATCGATCCCGACCGTGTTCTTATGGTATGATAACTATTGGCGCATGTAGTCAACAAGCTCATTCGCGCCCTATTACATCATTTTCAAGGTGTTGCTATAGGTGTCTTATAAGGCGAAGCACATCACAAGTTCTTCTATATAGAATAGACACTAGAAGATGTACTACTTGAACTGTTACTTATAATCTCTTATATTGAAATACATCTCTGACTATTAATTTTTATATGAAAAGTTCGGTGAATTTTCATATTCTAAAGCATATGGTCTCTAAAGATCTAGATTTGTATTGTATTCAGTCATTCGGAGGTTGATGCACTTCAAAAAGAGTCCTAGCTCCGACCTCTCGCTCGCAGGAACTTACATACTCTACTAAGCCACTTCTACATTAATTAAGAGTAGGTGCAGTATCTTCATAATCTATTCAATTAATTAGATACTTACAAATATCCGCACTGGGGGGGGGGAAAATAATACAGGGATTGGCTATGAGAATATAGAATCAAAGGTTCTCTCGGTATTGTAAACAGTTGCCATATGAAGTATCATGGTCATCACTCCACAAGGTTTCTAACTTTATGTAGTTGATTGCTTTAAGCCATCGTGCACAGTTGCAATGACTACAACAGACAGAAGTATTTAAGCCTATTAAACATTCAGCCTAATACAGCTTATGTACGGAAATACTCTGTCATGAAATCTAATATTAAACTAAATAGATTTGTGAATTCAATTCCTTGGCTAATTAGTTATGTATTTAGGTCAGTAGGAGTTGATACAGCACGGGCTCGAGTAACTGTGCAACAGTCTATCTGTACTTCTGAATGGACTTAAATAAACTCACTCGAATAGCCGTGGGCTTACTTATATCTATTCCGTTTGTAGCATAGTATCTTTCATATTTAATCCGCATTAATAAGTGTAATTACAAATGCCGTCCAAAGGCCCCAAATCTTGAATTATATGGGTATATGTCCCCGTATAGAAAATTTGAAATCGATGTCTGGGTGAGCATCTTTGGTTATGTTATATTGCCCAGGATAAGAATCTCGATGCCTTCGTCGTATATTGTGAATTATTCAAAGTCATGACACAATCTTCAATGGCATATTCGATGCTTTTAGGCATAAAATGCTGTCCAATTCAAGGAGGGCGACACCACACAACTGAACTATTATCTATTAAACTTCTATCTTATGTAGCCCTTAGTAATCAAGAATTCTCTTCTGAAAATGATCACTATCATATTTCAAAATTTGAGACAAATAAAAAAATATCGTCTAACTTCTAGTATGTATATTGTGGCAGTAACGACGTTGATCCGGGGGGCATTCAAAAAGTCTACGGCTATAATTGCCATGCAAGGATTAATAACTCTATAAAGCCTTACTTATATTATCCAGCTTAGCAGTATCCTTTTTCAGAATTAGCCCTACTTATATTAGTTTAAAATCCCGTCCTTAGATATAATACTGAGGATATTGGCTCATATGAAGTTTATCGTGGTTAATACATGTCTGCTTTATCGCGTGTAGTGTTAATTGGCGGCATATACATAAAGACTCTTATTCCACCCACAATTTCAATATATGCATGATTCTGTATGAAGCCTCATTCAAGTCATATAATAACACATGCAGTATTTACTCGATTAAACATTTCACATTATACAGCTAAATAGCGCAGTTCATCTTCTAATGATACTTTGAATCAAAGTGTTGCACAGTAAAGGACAATTAAAAAAATAATCATCATATTCATCTTTTAATGTTTGTACTGTATTAGTCATGAGTTTATCACACGTTCAATAAGATTTAGCCTAGTATTGACTGAAGGATTAATAAGATGTCTCTTAAAGCCTTCGTACTTAATTTATGGCCGTAACTTTAATACTGCTTTTCAAAATTATGACGCATTGAAAAAATATTATAAATCGCCTCTTGAACAATAAATCGGGTATTTGGGCTATAAGACCAAATCGACGTCTTGCGTCGGGTTCTTTGGATTGTTAATTACGTCAAAGGTAGATAAAGATCTCTATACGTGCCCACAGTTTCAATGTTTAATGGCAATACGTTTTTGGCCGTCTATCAATATTATATTATGTGAGTATTCGAATAAGTGTATTAGTGAAGTTTAATAGTAATACTTCAGTTTATATTTGAATTGACGAGACTAAAGGCATCTACATACATTGAAACTGTGTGAATGAGATCTTATCATGGCAATTAACGTACCAAAGAGCCTGATCTATTTTCTATAGCCAATACCCTTAATATTTCAAGAGGGATTTATAATCTAATTAGTGGCTAATTTGAAAGATACTGCTACTCTTAATTAAGTAAAGGCTTTAAGAGTTATTAATCCTTCTGAATACAGCTAGAGTTTTTGAATCTGATCAAATCATGACTAATTCATACAAATTAGATGAATTTTAATTTCTCAAATTTTTATTAAATTATATTAAGAAAGTATTCGAATAAGTGTATAACTGAAGTTTAATAGTAATACTTCAGTTTGTACATAACTTGATGAGGCTAAATGCATCTGCATATATTGAAACTGTGTGAATAAGATCTTATCATGGCAATTAACATACAAAATAGCCCGATCGACATTTTATAGCCAATACCCATATTATTTCAAGAATGAATTATAACCTAATTAATGGCTAATTTGAAACATACTGTTACTGTCAATTAAGGGCTTTAAGAGTTATTAATCCTTCAGAATACAGCTAGACTATTTGTATCCAATACCCATATTATTTCAAGAGAGATTTATAATCAAATTAAAGGATAATTTGAAAGAACTGCTACTCTTAATTAAGTAAGGACTTTAAAAGTTATTAATCCTTCAGAATACAGCTAGACTTTTTGAATGTGATCAACTCATGACTAATTCATACAAATTAGATAAATATGAATTTCTCAAACTTTTATTAAATTATATTAAGAGTGTATTCGAATATGTGTATAAGTAAAGTTTTATTGAAATACTTTTGTTTTTATTTGACTTGATGAGGCTAAAAGTATTTGCATACATTGAAACTGCGGGAATGAGATCTTATCATGGTAATTAACATACCAAAGAACCCGATCGATTTTCTATAGCAAATACCCATATTATTTCAAGAGAGATTTATAATCTTTTTAATGGCTAATTTGAAAGATATTGTTACTGTAAATTAAGTAAAGGCTTTAAGAGTTATTAATCCTTCAGAATACAACTAGACTTTTTGAATGTGATCAACTCATGACTAATACATACAAATTAGATGAATTTGAATTTCTCAAACTTTGATTAAATTATATTAAGAGAGAATTCGTATAAGTGTATAAGTGAAGTTTAATAGTAATACTTCAGTTTGTACATGACTTGATGAGGCTAAAAGCATCTGCATATATTGAAATTGTGTGAATAAGATCTTATCATGGCAATTAACATACCAGATAACCCGATCAACATTCTATAGCCAATACCCATATTATATCAAGGAGGATTTATAACCTAATTAATGGCTAATTTGAAAGATACTGCTACTGATAATTAAGTAAGGGCTTTAAGAGTTATTAATCCTTCAGAATATAGCTAGACTTTTTGAATGCGATCAACTCATGATAAATACATACAAATTAGATGAATTTGAATTTCTCAAATTTTTAAAATAGTATATTAAGAGTGAATTCGAATAAGTGTATAAGTGAAGTTTAATAGTAATAGTTCAGTTTGTACTTGAATTGACGGAGCTAAAAGCATCTATATGCATTGAAATTGTGCGAATGAGATCTTATCCTGGCCATTAACATACCAAAGATGCAGATCGATTTTCTATAGCCAATACCCATATTAATTCAAGAGGGATTTATAATCTTATTAATGGATAATTTGAAATATACTGCTACGGATAATTAATTACGGGCTTTAAGAGTTATTAATCCTTCAGAATACAGCTAGACTTTTTGAATGTGATCAACTCATGTCTAATACCTACTAATTAGATGAATTTGAATTTCCCAAACTTTTATTATATTATATTATGAGAGTATTCGAATAAGTGTATTAGTGAAGTTTAATAGTAAAACTTCTGTTTGTACATGAATTGACGTGGCTTAAAGCATCTACATAAATTGAAACTGTGTGAATGAGATCTTATCATGGCAATTAACATACCGAAGAACCTGATCTAATTAATGACTAATTTGAAAGATACTGCTACTCTTAATTAAGTAAAGGCTTTACGAGTTATTAATCCTTCGGTATACAGCTAGACTTTTTGAATGTGATCAACTCATGACTAATACATACAAATTAGATGAATATGAAATTCACGAACTTTTATTAAATTATAGTAAGAGAGTATTCGAATAAGTGTATAAGTAAAGTTTAATAGTAATACTTCAGTTTTTATATGACTTGATGTGGCTAAAAGCATATAAAAACATTGAAACAATGTAAATGAGATGTTATCATGGCAATTATCATACCAAAGAACCCGATCGATATTCTATAGCCAATACCCAAATTATTTCAAGGAGGATCTATAACCTAATTAATGGCAAATTTGAAAGATACTGCTACTGTTAATTCAGTAAAGGCTTTAAATGTTAGTAATCCTTCAGAATACAGCTTGACTTTTTGAATCAGATCAAATCATGACTAATACATACAAATTAGATGAATTTGAATTTCTCAAAGTTTTATTATATTATATTAAGAGAGTATTCGAATAAGTGTATAAGTGAAGTTTAATAGTAATACTTCAGTTTGTACATGACTTGATGAGGCTAAATACATCTGTATACATTGAAACTGTGTGAGTAAGATCTTATCATGGCAATTAAGATACAAAATAGCCCGATCGACATTTTATAGCCAATACCCATATTATTTCAAGAAGGATTTTTAACCTAATTAATGGCCAATTTGAAAGATACTGCTACTGTTAATTAAGTAAGGGGTTTAAGAGTTATTAATCCTATAGAATACAGCTAGACTTTTGGTAGGCAATACCCATATTATTTCAAGAGGGATTTATAATCAAATTAAAGGATAATTTGAATGATACTGCTACTCTTAATATAGTAAAGACTTCAAAAGTTATTAATCCTTCAGAATACAGCTAGACTTTTTGAATGTGATCAACTCATGAGTAATACATAAAAATTATATGAATTTGAATTTCTCAAACTTTGATTAAATTATATTAAGGGAGAATTCGTATAAGTGTATAAGAGAAGTTTAATGTAATACTTCAGTTTGTACTTGAATTGACGAGGCGAAAAGCATCTACATATATTGAAACTGTGTGATTGAGAACATATCATGGCGATTAACATACCAAAGAACCTGATCTATTTTCTATAGCCAATACCCTTATTATTTCTAGAGCGATTTATAATCGAATTAATGGCTAATTTGTAAGATATTGCTACTCTTAATTAAGTAAAGGCTTTAAGAGTTATTAATCCTTTAGAATACAACTAGACTTTTTTAATGTAATTAACTCATGACTAATACATACAAATTAGATGAATATGAATTTCTCAAACTTTTATTATAGTATATTAAGAGAGTATTCGAATAAGTATATAAGTGAAGTTTAATAGTAATATTTCAGTTTGTCCATGAATTGACGTGGCTAAAAGCATCTACATACATTGAAACTTTGCGAATGTGATCTTTTCCTGGAAATTAACATACCAAAGAACCCGATCGATTTTCTATAGCAAATACCCATATTATTTCATGAGGGATTTATAATCTAATTAATGGCTAATTTGAAAGATACTGCTATTCTTAATTTAGTGATGATTTTAAGAGTTATTAATCCACCAGAATACAGCTAGACTTTTTGAATGTAATCAACTCATGACTAATACATACAAATTAGATGAATTTGAATTTCTCATACTTTTATTATATTAAATTATGAGAGTATTCGAATAGCGTATTAGTGAAGTTTAATAGTAATACTTCAGTTTGTACTTGAAATGGCGAGGCTAAAAGCATCTACATTCATTGAAATTGTGTGAATGTGATCTTATCATGGAAATTAACATTCCAAAGAATCTGATCTATTTTCAATAGCCAATACCCTTATTATTTCATGGTGGATTTATAATCTAATTAATGGCTAATTTGAAAGATACTGCAACTCTTAATTAAGTAAAGGCTTTAAGAGTTATTAATCCTTCAGAATACAGCTAGACTTTTTGAATGTGATCAACTCTAGACTAATACATACAGATTAGATGAATATGAATTTCTCAAACCTTTATTTAATTCTATTAAGAGAGTATTCTAATAAGTGTATAAGTAAAGTTTAATAGTAATACTTTAGTTTTTATATGACATGATGTGGCTAAAAGCATCTGCATATAGTAAAACTATGCAAATGAGATCTTATCATGGAAATTATCATACCAAAGAACCCGATCAATATTCTATAGCCAATACCCATATTATATCAAGAAGGATCTATAACCAAATTAATGGCTAAATCGAAAGATACTGTTGTTGTTAATTAAGTAAATGCTTTTGGAGTTATTTATCCTTCAGAATAAAGCTAGCCTTTTTGAATGTGATCAAATCATGACTAATACATACAAATCAGATAAATTTTAATTTCTTAAACTTTTATTAAATTATATTAAGAGAGAATTCGAATAAGTGTATAAGTAAAGTTTAATAGTAATACTTTAGATTTTATATGACTTGATGTGGCTAAAAGCATCTGCATACATTGAAACTGTGCAAATGAGAATTTATCATGGCAATTGACATACCAGATAACCCGATCGACATTCTATAGCCAATACCAATATTATTTCAAGAAGGATTTATAACTTAATTAATGGCTAATTTGAAAGATACTGCTACTGATAATTAAGTATGGGCTTTAAGAGTTATTAATCCTTCAGAATACTGCTAGACTTTTTTAATGTGATCAACTCATGACAAATACATACAATTTAGATAAATTTGAATTTCTCAAACTTTTATTATAGTATATTAAGAGAGAATTTGAATAAGTGTATAAGTGAAGTTTAATAGTATTACCTCAGTTTGAACTTGAATTGACGTGGCTAAAATCATCTACATACAGTGAAATTGTGCGAATGAGATCTTATCCTGGCAATTAACATACCAAAGAAGCCGACCGATTTTCAATAGCCAATACCCTTATTATTTCAAGAGGGATTTATTATCTAATTAATGGCTAATTTGAAAGATACTGCTACTCTTATTTATGTAAAGGCTTTAAGAGTTATTAATCCTTCAGAATACAACTAGACTTTTTGAATGTGATCAAGTCATGACTAATACATACAAATTAGATGAATATGAATTTTACGAACTTTAATTAAATTATATTAAGGGAGTATTCGAATAAGTGTATAAGTAACGTTTAATAGTAATACTTTAGTTTTTATATGACTTGATGTGGCTAAAAGCATATGCAAACATTTAAACTGTGTAAATGTGATCTTATCATGGAAATTATCATACCAAAGAACTCGATCGATATTCTATAGCCAATACCCAAATTATTTCAAGAAGGATCTATAACCTAATTAATGGCTAATTCGAAAGATACTGCTACTATTAATTAAGTAAAGGCTTTAAGAGTTATTAATCCTGCAGAATACAACTAGACTTTTTGAATTTGATCAACTCATGACAAATACATACAAATTAGATGAATTTGAATTTCTCAAACTTTTATTATAGTATATTAAGAGAGTATTCGAATAAGAATATATGTGAATTTTAATAGTAATAATTCAGTTTGTACTTGAATTGACAAGGCTAAAAGCATCTACATACATTGAAACTTTGGGAATGAGATATTTCCTGGCAATTAACATACAAAAGAACGCGATCGAATTTCTATAGCCAATACCCATATTATTTCAAGAGGGAATTATGATCAAATTAATGGCAAATTCGAAAGATACTGCTACACTTAATTAAGTAAAGGCTTCAAAAGTTATTAATACTTCAGAATACAGCTAGACTTTATGTAGCCAATACCCATATTATTTCAAGAGAGATTTATAATCAAATTAAATTATAATTTGAAAGATTACGCTACTCTTAATTAAGTAAAGACTTTAAAAGTTATTAATCCTTCAGAATACAGCTAGACTTTTTGAATGTGATCAACTCATGACTAATACATACAAATTAGATGAATATGAATTTCTCAAAGTTTTATTAAATTATATTAAGAGAGTATTCGAATAAGTGTACAAGTAAAGTTTTATAGTAATACTTCAGTTTTTATATGACTTGATGAGGCTAAAATCATCTACATACATTGAAATTATGCGAAAGAGTTCATATCCCGGAAATTTACATACCAAAGAACCCGATCGATTTTCTATAGCCAATACCCATATTATTTCAAGAGAGATTTAAAATCTAATTAATGGCTAATTATAAAGATACTGCTACTCTTAATTAATTAAAGGCTTTAAGAGTTATTAATCCTTCAGAATACCGCTAGACTTTTTGAATGTGATCAACTCATGACTAATACATACAAATTAGATGAATTTGAATTTATCAAACTTTTATTAAATTATATTAAGGGAGTATTCGTATAAATGTATAAGTAATATTTAAACGTAATACTTCAGTTTGAGATGGAATTGACGATGCTAAAAGCATCTGCATACATTGAAACTGTGTGAATAAGGTCTTATCATGGCAATTAACATGCAAAATAACCCGATCGACATTCTATACCCAATACCCATATTATTTGAAGAAGGATTTATAACCTAATTAATGGCTAATTTGAAAGTTACTGCTAGTGATAATTAAGTAAGGGATTTATGAGTTATTAATCCATCCGAATACAGCTAGACATTTTGAATGTGATCAACTCATGACTAATACATACAAATTAGATGAATTTGAATTTCACAAACTTTGTATGCAGATGCTTTTAGCCTCATCAAGTCATATAAAAACTGAAGTATTACTATTAAACTTTACTTATACTCTTATTCGAATACTCTCTTAATATAATTTATTAAAAGTTTGAGAAATTCATATTCATCTAATTTGAAAATATTAGTCATGAGTTGATCAGATTCAAAAAGTCTAGCTGTATTCAGAAGGATTAATAACACCTAAAGTCTTTACTAAATTAAGAGTAGCAGTATCTTTCAAATTAGCCATTAATTTTATTATAAATCCCTCTTGAAATTATATGGGTATTGACCATAGAAAATCGATCGGATTCTATGGTATGTTAATTTGCCAGGAAAAGATCTCATTCTCACAGTTTCAATGTATGTAGATGCTTTTATCCTCGTCAATTAAAGTACAAACTGAAGTATATCTCTTAAACTTCACTTATACACTTATTCGAGTACTCTCTTAATATACTATAATAAAAGTTCGAGAAATTCATCTAATTTGTATGTATTAGTCATGAGTTGATTACTTTCAAAAGTCTGGCTGTATTCTGAAGGATTAATAACTCTTAAAGCCCTTACATAATTGTCAGTAGCAGTATCTTTCAAATTAGCCATTAATTAGGTTAAAAATCCTTCCTGAAATAATATGGGCTTTGGCTATAGATTGTCGATCGGGTTATTTGGTATGTTAATTTCCATGATAAGATCTCATTCACACAGTTTCAATGTATGTAGATTCCTTTAGCCTCGTCAATTCAAGTACAAACTGAAGTATTACTATTAAACTTCACTTATACACTTATTCGAATACTCTCATAATATAATATAATAAAAGTTTGAGAAATTCAAATTCATCTAATTTGTATGTATTAGTCATGAGTTAATCACATTAAAAAAGTCTAGCTGTATTCTGAAGGATAAATAACTCTTAAAGCCTTTACTTAATTAACAATAGTAGTATCTTTCAAATTAGCCATTAATTAGATAATAAATCCTTCTTGAAATAATATGGGTATTGGCTATAGAATTTCGATCGGCTTCTTTGATATGTTAATTGCCATGATAAGATCTCATGCACACAGTTTCAATATATGCAAATACTCCTAGCCTCCCCAAGTCATTTACAAACTGAAGTATTACTATTGAACTTTACTTATACACTTATTCAAATACTCTCTTAATATAATATAATTAAAGTTTGAGAAATTCAAAATAATCTAATTTTTATGTATTAGTCATGAGTTGATCACATTCTAAAAGTCTAGCTGTATTCTGAAGGATTAATTACTCTTAAAGCCTTTACTTAATTTATAGTAGCAGTATCTTTAAAATTAGCCATTAATTTGATTATAAATCTCTCTTGAAATAATATGGGTATTGGCTATAGAAAATCGATCGGGTTATTTGGTATGTTAATTTCCATAATAAGATCTCATTCACGCAGTTTCAATGTATGTAAATGCTTTTAGCCTCGTTAATTTAAGTATAAACATAAGTATTACTATTAAACTTCACTTATACACTTATCCGAATAATCTCTTAATATACTGCAATAAAAGTTTGAGAAATTCAAATTCAACTAATTTGTATGTATTAGTCATGATTTGATCACATTCGAAAAGTCTAGCTGTATTCTGAAGGATAAATAACTCTTAAAGGCTTTACATAATTAACAGTAGCAGTATCTTTCGAATTGGCCATTAATTAGGTTATAAATCCTTCATGAAATATTATAGGTATTGGCTATAGAAAATCGATCGGGTTCTTTGGTATGTTAATTGTCATGGTAAGATCTCATTTACACAGATTCAATGTATGCAGATACTTTAAGCCTCATCAAGTTATATAACAACTGAAGTATTACTATTAAACTTTACATATACACTTATTCGAATACTCTCTTAATATAATTTAATAAAATTCTGAGTAATTCATGCTAATCTAATTTAAATGTATTAGTCATGAGTTGATCACATTCAAAAAGTCTAGCTGTATTCTGGTGGATTAATAACTCTTAAAGTCTTTATTTAATTAAGAGTAGCAGTATCTTTCAAATTAGCCATTAATTATATTATAAATCCCGCTGGAAATAATATGGGTATTGGCTATAGAAAATCGATCGGATTCTTTGGTATGTTAATTTCCAGGAAAAGATCTCATTCGCACAGTTTCAATGTATGTAGATGTTTTTAGCCTCGTTAATTGAATTACAAACTGAAGTATTACTTTTAAATTTCACTTATTCGAATACTCTATTAATATACTCATATAAATGTTTGAGATATTTAAATTCATCTAATTGGTATGTATTAGTTATGATTTGATCACATTCCAAAAGTCTAGTTGTATTCAGAAGGATTAATAACTCTTAAAGCCATTATTTAATTAATAGTAACAGTATCTTACGAATTAACCATTAATTAGGTTATAAATCCTTCGTGAAATAATATGGGTATTGGCTATAGAATATCGACCGGGTTCTATGGAATAATAATTGCCATGATAAGATATCATTTACACAGTTTTAATGTATGCAGATGCTTTTAGCCTCATCAAGTCATATAAAAACTGAAGTATGACTTTTAAACTTTACTTATACACTTATTCGAATACTCTCTTAATATAATTTAATAAAAGTTTAAGAAATTCATATTCATCTAATTTGTATGTATTAGTCATGAGTTGATCACATTCAAAAAGTCTAGCTGTATTCTGATGGATTAATAACTCTTAAAGTCTTTACTTAATTATGAGTAGTAGTATCTTTCAAATTAGCCATTAATTATATTATAAATCTCTCTTGATATAATATGGGTATTGGCTATAGAAAATCGATCGGGATCTTTGGTTTGCTAATTGCCTGAAAATGGTATCATTCGCACAGTTTCAATATATGTAGATGTTTTTATCCTCGTCAATTCAAGTACAAACTGAAGTATTTCTATTAAACTTCACTTATACACTTACTTGAATACTCTCTTAATATACTATTATAAAAGTTTCTGAAATTCAAATTCATCTAATTTGTATGTATTAGTCATGAGGCGATCACTTTCAAAAAGTCTAGCAGTATTTTGAAGGATTAATAACTCTTAAAGCCCTTACTTAATTATCAATAGCAGTATCTTTCAAATTAGCCATTAATTAGGTTATAAATCCTTCTTGAAATAATAAGTGTATTGGCTATAGAATGTCGATCGGGTTATTTGGTATGTTAATTGCCATAATATGATCTAATTCACACAGTTTCAATGTATGCAGATGCTGTTAGCCACACAAAGTCATGTACAAACTGAAGTATTTCTATTAAACTTCACTTATACACTCATACGAATACTCTCTTAATATAATTTAATAAAAGTTTGAGAAATTCATATTAATCTAATTTGTATATATTAGTCATGAGTTGATCACATTTAAAAAGTCTAGCAGTATTCTGAAGGATTAATAACTCCTAAAGTCATTACTTAATTAAGAGTAGCAGTATCTTTCAAATTAGCCATTGATTATATTATAAATCTTTCTTGAAATTATATGGGTATTGGCCATAGAAAATCGATCGGGTTCTTTGGTATGTTAATTGCCAGGAATTGATATCATTCCCACAATTTTAATGTATGTAGATGCTTTTATCCTCGTCAATTCAAGTACAAACTAAAATATTTCTATTAAACTTTGTTTATACACTTATTCGAATACTCTGTTAATATACTATAATAAAAGTTTGAGAAATTCAAATTCATCTAATTTGTATTTTGAAAGATTAATAACTCTTAAAGCCCTTACTTAATTATCAGTAGCAGTATCTTTCAAATTAGCCATTAATTAGGTTATAAATCCTTCTTGAAATAATAAGGGTATTGGCTATAGAATGTCGATCGGGTTATTTGGTATGTTAATTGCCATGATAAGATCTAATTCACACAGTTTCAATGAATGCAGATGCTGTTAGCCACATAAAGTCATGTACAAACTGAAGTATTTCTATTAAACTTCACTTATACTCTCATACGAATACTCTCTTAATATAATTTAATAAAAGTTTGAGAAATTCAAATTAATCTAATTTGTATTTATTAGTCATGAGTTGATCACATTTAAAAAGTCTAGCAGTATTCTGAAGGATTAATAACTTCTAAAGTCATTACTTAATTAAGAGTAACAGTATCTTTCAAATTAGCCATTAATTAAATTATAAATCTCTCTTGAAATTATATGGGTATTGGCCATAAAAAATCGATCGGGTTCTTTGGTATGTTAATTTAAAGGAAAAGATCTCATTCCCACAGTTTTAATGTATGTAGATGCTTTTATCCTCGTCAATTCAAGTACAAACTAAATAATTTCTATTAAACTTCACTTATAAACTTATTCGAATACTCTCTTAATATACAATAATAAAAGTTCGAGAAATTCAAATTCATCTAATTTGTATGTATTAGTCATGAGTTGATCACTTTCAAAAAGTCTAGCTGTAATCTGATGGATTAATAACTCTTAAAGCCCATTCTTAATTGTCAGTAGCAGTATCTTTCAAATTAGCCATTAATTAGGTTAAAAATCCTTCTTGAAATAATATGGGCTTTGGCTATAGATTATCGATCGGGTTATTTGGTATGCTAATTGCCAAGATAAAATCTCATTCACACAGTTTTAATGTATGCAAATGCTTTTAGCCACGTCAATTCAAGTACCAACTGAAGTATTACTATTAAACTTCACTTATACACTTATTTTGAAGTATTACTATTAGTCATGATTTGATCACATTCCAAAAGTCTAGCTGTATTCAGATGGATTAATAACTCGTAAAGCCTTTACTTAATTAACAGTAGCAGTATCTTTCGAATTAGCCATTAATTAGGTTATAAATGCTTCTTGAAATAATATGGGTATTGGCTATAGAATATCGACAGGGTTTTTTGGTATGATAATTTCCATGATAAGATCTCTTTTCCAGAGCTTCAATGTATGCATATACTTTTAGCCTCATCAAGTCATATAAAAACTGAAGTATTACTATTAAACTTTACTTATACTCTTATTCGAATACTCTCTTAATATAATTTATTAAAAGTTTGAGAAATTCACATTCATCTAATTTGAAAATATTAGTCATGAGTTGACCACATTCAAAAAGTCTCGCTGTATTCAAAAGGATTAATAACTCCTAAAGTGTTTACTTAATTAAGAATAGCAGTATCTTTCAAATTAGCCATTAATTATATTATAAATGACTCTAGAAATTATATGGGCATTAGCTATAGAAAATCGAACGGGTTATTTGGTATGTAAATTGCCAGGAAAAGATATCATTCGCACAGTTTCAATGTATGAAGATGCTTTTATCCACGTCAATTCAAGTACAAACTGTAGTATTTCTATTAAACTTCACTTACACACTTATTCGAATACTCTCTTAATATACTCTAATAAAAGTTCGTGAAAGTCAAATTTATCTAATTTGTATGTATTAGTCAAGAGTTAATAACTTTCAAAAATTGTAGCTGTATTCTGAAGGATTAATAACTCTTAAAGCCCTTACTTAATTGCCAGTAGCAGTATCTTTCGAATTAGCCATTAATTAGGTTATCAATCCTTCTTGAAATACTATGGGCTTTGGCCATAGATTATCGATCGGGTTATTTGGTATGTCAATTGCCATGATAAGATCTCATTCACACAGTTTCAATGTATGTAGATGCTTTTAGCCTCCTCAATTTAAGTACAAACTGAAGTATTACTATTAAACTTCACTTATACACTTATTCGAATACTCTCATAATATAATATAATAAAAGTTGGAGAAATTCAAATACATCTAATTTGTATGTATTAGCCATGAGTTGATCACATTAAAAAAGTCTAGCTGTATTCTGAAGGATAAATAACTCTTAAAGCCTTTACTTAATTAACAATAGTAGTATCTTTCAAATTAGCCATTAATTAGATAATAAATCCTTCTTGAAATAATATGGGTATTGGCTATAGAATATCGATCGGCTTCTTTGGTATGTTAATTGCCATAATAAGATATCATTCACACAGTTTTAATAAATGCAGATGCTTTTAGCCTCCTCAAGTCATGCACAAACTAAAGTATTACTATTGAACTTTACTTATACACTTATTCAAATACTCTCTTAATATAATATAATTAAAGTTTGTGAAATTCAAATTCATCTAATTTTTATCTATTAGTCATGAGTTGATCACATTCTAAAAGTCTAACTGTATTCTGAAGGATTAATTACTCTTAAAGCCTTTACTTAATTTATAGTAGCAGTATCTTTCAAATTAGCCATTAATTTGATTATAAATCACTCTTGAAATAATATGGGTATTGGCTATAGAAAATCGATCGGGTTATTTGGTATGTTAATTGCCATAATAAGATCGTATTCACACAGTTTCAATGTATGTAAATGCTTTTAGCCTCGTTAATTCAAGCATAAATTGAAGTATTACTATTAAACTTCAATTATACACTTATCGGAATAATCTCTTTATATACTGTAATAAAAGTTTGAGAAATTCAAATTCAACTAATTTGCATGTATTAGTCATGATTTGATCACATTCGAAAAGTCTAGCTGTATTCTGAAGGATA
The DNA here is from genome assembly GCA_014058105.1 of Kingdonia uniflora. NCBI lineage: Eukaryota > Viridiplantae > Streptophyta > Magnoliopsida > Ranunculales > Circaeasteraceae > Kingdonia > Kingdonia uniflora. The sequence goes on along the minus strand of JACGCM010002812.1, from coordinate 18,519 downwards.
AATAACTCTTAAAGGCTTTACATAATTAACAGTAGCAGTATCTTTCGAATTGGCCATTAATTAGGTTATAAACCCTTCATCAAATATTATGGGTATTGGCTATAGGAAATCGATCAGGTTCTTTGGTAAGTTAATTGTCATGATAAGATCTCATTCACATAGTTTCAATGTATGTAAATACTTTTAGCCTCGTCAATTCAAGTAGAAACAGAAGTATTACTATTAAACTTCACTTATACACTTATCCGAATACTCATTTAATTTACTATAATAAAAGTTTATAAAATTCAAATTCATCTAATTTGTATGTATTAGTCATGATTTGATCACATTCCAAAAGTCTAGCTGTATTCTGAAGGATTGATAACTCATAAATCCTTTACTTAATTAACAGTTGCAGAATCTTTCGAATTGGCCATTAATTAGGTTATAAATCCTTCATGAAATATGATGGGTATTGGCTATAGAATATCGATCGGGTTCTTTGGTATGATAATTACCATGATAAAATCTCATTTACGCAGATTCAATATATGCAGATACTTTAAGCCTCATCAAGTTATATAACAACTGAAGTATTACTATTAAACTTTACTTATACACTTATACGAATACTCTCTTAATATAATTTATTAAAATTCTGTGTAATTCATGTTAAACTAATTTAAATGTATTAGTCATGAGTTGATGACATTCAAAAAGTCTAGCTGTATTCTGAAGGATTAATAACTCTTAAAGTCTTTACTTAATTAAGAGTAGCAGTATCTTTCAAATTAGCCATTAATTAGATTTTAAATCCCGCTGAAATAATATGGGTATTGGCTATAGAAAATCGATCGGGATCTTTGGTATGTTAATTTCCAGGAAAAGATCTCATTCGTACAGTTTCAATGTATGTAGATGCTTTTAGCCTCGTAAATTGAATTACAAACTGAAGTATTACTATTAAACTTCACTTTTTCGAATACACTATTAATATACACTAATAAAAGTTTAAGATATTCAAATTCATCTAATTGGTATGTATTAGTCATGATTTGATCACATTCCAAAAGTCTAGTTGTATTCAGAAGGATTAATAACTCTTAAAGCCTTTATTTAATTAATAGTAGCAGTATCTTACGAATTAGCCATTAATTAGGTTAAAAATCCTTCGTGAAATAATATTGGTATTGGCTATAGAATATCGACCGGGTTCTTTGGAATGATAATTGCCATGATAAGATCTCATTTACACAGTTTTAATGTATGCAGATGCTTTTAGCCTCATCAGGTCATATAAAAACTGAAGTATGACTTTTAAACTTTACCTATACACTTATTCGAATACTCTCTTAATATAATTTAATAAAAGTTTAAGAAATTCATATTCATCTAATTTTTATGTATTAGTCATGAGTTGATCACATTCAAAAAGTCTAGCTGTACTCTGATGGATTAATAACTCTTAAAGTCTTTACTTAATTAAAAGTAGCAGTATCTTTCAAATTAGCCATTAATTATATTATAAATCTCTCTGAAATAATATGGGTATTGGCTATAGAAAATCGATCGGGATCTTTGGTTTGCTAATTGCCAGAAAAAGGTATCATTCGCACAATTTCAATGTATGTAGATGTTTTTATCCTTGTCAATTCAAGTACAAACTGAAGTATTTCTATTAAACTTCACTTATACACTTATTTGAATACTCTCTTAATATACTATTATAAAAGTTTGTGAAATTCAAATTCATCTAATTTGTATGTATTAGTCATGAGGCGATCACTTTCAAAAAGTCTAGCAGTATTTTGAAGGATTAATAACTCTTAAAGCCCTTACTTAATTATCACTAGCAGTATATTTCAAATTACCCATTAATTAGGTTATAAATCCTGCTTGAAATAATAAGGGTATTGGCTATATAATGTCGATCGGGTTATTTGGTATGTTATTTGCCATGATAAGATCTTATTCACACTGTTTCAATGTATGCAGATGTTGCTAGCCTCATAAAGTCATGTACCAACTAAAGTATTACTATTAAACTTCACTTATACACTCATACGAATACTCTCTTAATATAATTTAATAAAAGTTTGAGAAATTAAAATTAATCTAATTTGTATGTATTAGTCATGAGTTGATCACATTTAAAAATTCTAGCAGTATTCTGAAGGATTAATTACTCCAAAAGTCTTTACTTAATTAAGAGTAGCAGTATCTTTCAAATTAGCCATTAATTAAATTATAAATCTCTCTTGAAATTATATGGGTATTGGCCATAGAAAATCGATCGGGTTCTTTGGTATGTTAATTGCCAGGAATTGATCTCATTCTAACAATTTTAATGTATGTAGATGCTTCTGTCCTCGTCAATTCAAGTACAAACTATAGTATTTCTATTAAACTTTGTTTATACACTTATTCGAATACTCTGTTAATATACGATAATAAAAGTTTGAGAACAAATTCATCTAATTTGTATGTATTAGTCATGAGGTGATCAGTTTCAAAAAGTGTAGCAGTATTTTGAAGGATTAATAACTCTTAAATCCCTTACTTAATTATCAATAGCAGTATCTTTCAAATTAGCCATTAATTAGGTTATAAATCCTTCTTGAAATAATAGGGGTATTGGCTATAAAATGTCGATCGGGTTATTTGGTATGTTAATTGCCATGATAAGATCTAATTCACACAGTTTCAATGTATGCAGATGCTGTTAGCCACATAAAGTCATGTACAAACTGAAGTATTTCTATTAAACTTCACTTATACATTCATACGAATACTCTCTTAATATAATTTAATTAAAGTTTAGAAATTCAAATTAATCTAATTTGTATGTATTAGTCATGAGTTGATCACATTTAAAAAGTCTAGCAGTATTCTGAAGGATTAATAACTCCTAAAGTTATTACTTAATTAAGAGTAACAGTATCTTTCAAATTAGCCATTAATTATATTATAAATCTCTCTTGAAATTATATGGGTATTGGCCATAGAAAATCGATCGGGTTCTTTGGTATGTTAATTGCAAGGAAAAGATCTCATTCCCACAGTTTTAATGTATGTAGATGCTTTTATCCTCGTCAATTCAAGTTCAAACTAAAGAATTTCTATTAAACTTCACTTATACACTTATTCGAATACACTCTTAATATACAATAATAAAAGTTTGAGAAATTCAAATTAATCTAATTTGTATGTATTAGTCATGAGTTGATCACATTATAAAAGTCTAGCTGTATTCTGAAGGATTAATAACTCTTAAAGCCGTTACTTAATTTACAGTAGCAGTATCTTTCAAATTAGCCATTAATTAGATTATAAATCTCTCTTGAAATAATATGGGTAATGGCTATAGAAAATCGATCGGGTTCTTTGGTATGTTAATTGCCATGATAAAAGCTCATTCACACAGTTTCAATGTATGTAAATACTTTTAGCCTCATCAATTCAAGGACAAACAGATGTATTATATTCAAACTTCTCATATACACTTATCCGAATACTCTCTTAATATACTATAATAAAAGTTTGAGAAATTAAAATTCATTTAATGTGTATGTATTAGTCATGATTTGGTCACATTCAAAAAGTCTAGTTGTATTCTGATGGAATAATAACTCTTAAGTCCTTTACTTAATTAACATTTACAGTATCTTTCGAATTGGCCATTAATTAGGTTAAAAATCCTTCATGAAATATTATGGGTATTGGCTATAGAATATCGATCGGGTTCTTTGCTTGGATAATTACCATGATAAGATCTCATTTACACTGTTTCAATATATGCAGATACATTTAGCCTCATCAAGTCATATAAAAATTGAAGTATTTTTATTAAACTTTACTTATACACTTATTTGAATGCTCTCTTAATATAATTTAATAAAAGCTTGTGAAATTCATATTCATCTAATTTGTATGTATTAGTCATGAGTTGATCACATTCAAAAAGACTAGCTGTATTCTGAAGGATTAATAACTCTTAAAGTCTTTACTTAATTAAGAGTAGCGGTATGTAAAATTAGCCATTAATTAGATTATAAATCCCGCTTGAAATAATATGGGTATTGGCTATAGAAAATCGATCGGGTTCTTTGGTATGTTAATTTCAAAGAAATGATCTCATTCGCACAGTTTCAATGTATGTAGATGCTTTTAGCCTCGTCAATTCAATTACAAAATGAAGTATTACTATTAAACTTCACTTATACACTTATTCGAATTAGAGAGTATTCGAATAAGCTGTAAGTAATTCAATAATAATACTCAATTTTTATATACTGATGAGGCAAAATTCTTGATACATTAGAACTTGTAAATGAGATCTTTAGCATGGCTAATATCACTACCAAGAACCGATCGATGTATTCTATATGCCAATACCATAGTATTTCATGAAGGATTTAAAATCCTAATTAAATGGCAAATTTCGAAGACGGCAACTTTAATTACCTAAAGGGATTTAAGAGATTATATCCTTCAGACTACAGATAGACGTTTTGAGTGGATCAATCGAATAATACTACAAATTAGATGAATTTGATTTTTCTTAAAACAGTTTATCGTATACTTTAAGAGATATTCGATAATGTATGAGTAGGTTTAATTGTAATACTTGGTTTGTACTTGAATTGACGAGGCTAAAAAGCATTTACATATGAGAAACTGGTTGAATGAGAGCGTATAATGGCAATTAACACTTACCAACGAACCGTCATATTTCTATAAGGCCAAACCCATAGTAATGTTCAAGATGGATTTATAACTGATTAAATGGTTCCATTTGAAAACGTACTCGCTACTGTAATTAAGAACGGCCATTTAAGAGTTATAATCCATCAGCATACAGTTAGATTTTTAGAAGGTGTGATAACCATGAATAGATACATACAATTACGAAGGAATGTTAATTTTCTAACCCAACGTTATTAGTATATATTAGGAGTATTAGAAAAGTTGTATAAGTAAAGTTAATGAATACCTAAGTTTGCTACACTGACTTGCGGAGGTTAAAACGCATCTGCAACATTAACAACTGTATGAATGGGAATTTATCAGGAATTAACATATCAAAGAACCCGGACGATTTTCAATAGCCAAAACCCATATTATTGGAGGGATTAATAATATATTAATGGCGAGTGAACGATACTGCTACTCTTAATTATAGGATACTTTAAGAGTATTAATTTATCAGATACATCTGACATTGCATTGATCAACTCCAGCTACTGAATTACAAATTAAATGAATTGTGAATTTCCCCAAACTAGTATTATAGTAAGTACGGAGTATGTCGAAAGAAGTGTATAAGTAAAGGTATCATAGTAATACTTCGTTTGTAATGTGAATTGACGAGGCCTAAAAGATCTACAACATTGAACCTGTGCGAATCGATATCTTTTAATGACACTTAACTACAAAGACCGATTCGATTTTTTAGTCCAATAAGCCTATTATTTGCTGTGGTATGTTATAATCTAATTAATGGCTATTTGAAATATACTGCTACTCTTAATTACGTACAGACGTTAGAGTATTAATCTCTCAGAATACGCGCAGATAGTGTTGTGAGTAACTCATGCCTCAACATACAAGTTTGAGGAATATGACATTTCCAAACTTTTATTAAATATATTCAGAGGAGTATTCGAATACAGTATAATAAGTTTAATAATACGATACTCTTCATTTTTTACTGACTCGTGGAGGCTAACAATCTGCATAACATGCAAATGTGTAAATGGCGATCTTAAACATGGTACATATATCATTCCAAAACCCGATCGATATTCTATAGCCAATGATAATATTCATGAAGGATTTTAACCTAATTAATGGCCAATTCGAAACATACTTGCACTGTTAATTTAAGTAAAGGCGTTAGAGTTATTAATCCTCAGAGATGCTAGACTTTTGTATGATCAACATCAAGACTAATATACAAATTAGATGAATTTAATTCTAAATTTATATATTTAGTTTATATGAGGAGTATTCGGATAAGTGTATAAGTGAAATTCAATAGTAACTGCTGCAAGTACTTGAATGACGAGCAAAAGCATTTATATACATTGAAACTGTAGAAGAGATCTTATCATGGCAATGAATACCAATAAACCCATCGATTTTCTATAGCATACCCATATTATTTAAAAGCGAGATTTATAATCTAATATGGCTAATTGAAGTACTGACTATAAATAAAGTAAAGGCTGTAAGAGATTAATCCATCAGAATACAGCTAGACTTTTTAAATTTGATCAACATAACTATACTCCAAAATTAGATGAATTTCTCAAACTTTATTTAGTCTATGTTAAGAGGATTGAATCAAGGTCTAAGTGAAGCTTAATAGTAATTACTTAGTTTGAATAGAATTGACGAGGCAAAAGCATCTACATACATTGAAACTGTGCGAATGTGATCTTTTTTTTAAAATTAAACATACCAAGAGCCCAGTCGATTTTCTATAGCAAATCCACATATTATTCAAGAGAGATTTATAATCTAATAATGGCTAATTGGAAGCTATACTGCTATCATCAATTAAGTAAAGACTTTAAGAGTTATTAACCTTCTGAATACAGCTTGACTTTTAAGTGATCAACTCATGACAATACATACAAAATTATATGAATATGATTTCCTCAACTTTATTAATTATAGAGAGTACTCGAATAGTTATAGTAAAGTTGAAAAATAATACTTTAATTTTATATGACTGATGAGGCAAAAGTATCTGCATACTTAAACCTGTGTAAAATGAGATCTTATCTGGTAAATATAACAAAGATCCCGACGATATTCTAATCCAATCCCGTAATATTCATGAATGATTTATAAACCTAATTAATGGCAATTCGAAAGATACTGCAACTGTTAATTAAGTAAGGACTAAGAGTTATAACATCTCAGGAGTGCGCTAGGACTTTTTGAATGTTTAGCAAATCATGAATATACGTACAAATAGATGAACTTTGACTTTTCTCACCAACTTAGATATAGTATTCAAGAGAGGTTCCGTATAAGGGTTACGTCCAATTTAATCGTAATACTTCTCGTTGCACTTTAGTGAGAGGCTAAAAGCATTACATACATGAACGGTGTGATGAGAGTCTTATCAGGCAATTAACACTCAAGAGAACCGATCGATTTTCATAGCACATACCCATATATTTCAAGGAGATTTATCATCTAATTAATGGCTAATTTGAAAGATACTGCCGATCTTGTATATTAAGTAAAGGCTTTAAGAGTTATTACTACCCAGAATACAGACTCCTTAAGGATTGTGATCACTCATGACTCATACATACAATTAGATGATTGGAATTTCACAACTTTCTTATATAGATTAAGAGGGTATTTTAATAAGTCTATATAGTAAAGTATATACTATTACACTTTCAGTTTTTAACATGACTTGAGGAGCTAACTACAAGCATTCTTGCATTACACTTGAAACTGCGTGAATGAGAGATCTACCTGGCCATTAACATACAAAAACGCCGATCGATTTCTATAGCCTAAAACCCATGATTATTCCTGATGGATTGTATAATATATGTAATGTAATTTGAAAATTCTGCAAACCTAATAATAAGAGTTAAGAGGTGTATTATTCCATCAGAATCAGCCTAATCTTTTTGAATGTGATTAACTCATTGCCATACATACAAATTAGATGAAGTGAATAGCTCAACTATTGTAGTATGATTAGGGGATATGAATAAGTTTATATGAAGGTTTAATAAGACTTCATTTTTATATACTCTAGATGAGGCTACAAGTAGTCTGCCTACATGAACTGTTTAAAGAATCTTATCTGAATGATCAATGACCAAAGAGAACCGATCGATATTCATAATAGCCCATACCACTAATATTTCATGAAGATTTTTACCTAATAATGCCAATTCGAAAGATACTGACATTTAATGTAAGAAGGACTTCATAGTTTATTAATCCTTCAGAATAAAGCTTGACTTTTTGCATGTGGATCAATCGGCTAATACATCAAATAGAGATTGTGGTTCCCCCCCTCTAAAAACTTTTTGTTAAGTTATAAGAGAGTATCGATAGTGTTAAGTGACAGTTTAAATTAATACTTCGCTTTGTACTTGAATTGACGATGCTAAAGCGCATTTACATTACATGAAACGGTGGCATGACTTATCTGGCAATTACACATACAAAATAATTCGCATCGCTTTTTCTATAGCCAATACCAATATTTAATGAGGATTTAAAATCTCATTAATGGATATTTGAAATATACTGCTAATTGTCAATTTAAGTAAAGCTTTAAAGTTATTAAAATCTTTCGAATACAGCTTGACTTTAGAAGTGTTAAACTCTGACTTACATACAAATTAGAGTGAAATTTTCATACTCAAACTTTTATTATATTATATTAAGAGGTATTGAATAGTGATATACGTAAGTTAATATCAAAACTTCAGTTTGTCATGACTTGAGAGCTAAAAGCATCTGAATACATAAAACTGGTGAATAGAGATTTATCAAGGCAATTAACATAACCAAAAAACCCGATCGATTTTCTTTCGCCAAAACCCTGTTATTTCCAGAGGGATTAAATATAATTAATGCTCATTTAAGATACCTGTACTATTAATTAAGTAAAGACTTAAAAGTTATTATCATCAGATACAGCTAGACTTTTTGAAGTGATAACAAACTCATCAGACTATACATAAATTAGCTTAATTGAATTTTCTCTTAACTTTTATTACTAGTATATTAGAGAGAGGCTTGAATACAAGGTTAAGTTAGCTAATAGTAAACTATCAGTTTGTAATTGAATTGACGAGGCTAAAACATGACAATACATTGAAAAAAAAAATGTGCGAATGAGTCTTTTTAATGGAAAGTACATACTCCAAGAAAACGATCGATTTTCTATAGCCAATCCCATTTAATTTCAGAAGGGATTTTTATTTAATTAATGGCTAATTGTTCAATACTGCTACACTTAATTATAGTAGAAGCTTTAAGAGTATTATCCTTAGAATATAGAGACTTTTATTAATAGTCAACTCATGACTAATCGTTACATATTAGATGGATATAATTTTCTCAAATTCTTATTAAATGTAGTAAGAGAGTATTGAATAAGTTATAAGTAACAGTTTAATCGATCATATCGTCCGGTTTTATATGACTTGATGAGCTAAAAGTTCTGCATTATTAAAACTGTAAACTGAGATCTTATACATGGTATATTCTCAACCAAAGAGCCATCTTATTCACAGCTATTAACCATACCATTACTTCATGATAGGGATTGTAACATAATTATGCCAATTCGAAAGATGCTACTACATTAATTAAGTAAAGTGCTTTACAGAGTTATTAATCCTTCCGATACAGCTAGCCTTTTATATGACAAACTCAGACATAAATACAAATTAGAGAATTGGAATGTCTCTAACTTTATTAGTATTATATGATGAGAGTATTGAATAAGTGTTAATTGAAGTTCTAATAGTAAATACTTTAGTTTGTCACAGACTGACGTGCTTAAAACGGCATCTGCATTATGAAACTTGTGAATGTTGCTTATCATGGCAATTATACCTACCCATGAACCCTCGATATTCTATACGCTGTCCCTATTATTTCAACGAGAATTTAGAATCAATTAATGGCTAATTTGAAAGACTGATGCTACTGTTAATAAAGTAAAGGCTTTCAAGATTTTTAATCATTCAGAATACAGCTAGAATTTTTGATTGTGATCAACTCATGACTAATACATCCACAATTAGCGCATTATGGCAATTCGAAGATACCTATACAGTTAATTAAGTCAAGGCTTAAGAGTATAATCCTCGAATACAGTTAGCCTGTTATAATGTGATCACCTCAGACTACTACATACAATTAGAGAATTTGATTTCTCTAACTTTATATATTTATATTATGGAGATATGCGAAAGTGTATAGTGAGTTTAAATAGTAATAATTTTGTTTGTACTTGCATGACGGGGCTACAGCATTAGAATTACATTGAAACTGTGTGTATGATATCGTATCATGGCAATGTGCATACCACACGAACCATCATTTTCTATAGCCACAACCTATACTTGTTTCAAGAGAGTTATTTAAATCCTAATTAATGGTTACCTTGTAAGATAATGCAAACGGTAAAAATTCGAAGATAAAGGCTTTTAGCAGTTATTAATCCTTCAGAATACAGCTGACTTTTTTAATGTGATCAACTCATGACTATACATGCAATTCGATGAAATTGAATTTCACAAACTTTATTATATTTCTTTAGAGAGTATTTGGGAACTAAGTGACTAATAAGTTTAATATATACGCTTCAGTTTGTACATAGACTGAGGTGTCTAAAAGCATCTGCGTACAGTGAAACTGTATGAATGAGATCTAAATGCCATGCAATTAACATACCAAGAACCTGATCTATTTTTATAAGCCAAAACCCATATTATCATAGCAGATTTAATAAATATAGATTAATGGCTAATGTTGAAATCTACTGTGACTCTAATTAAGTAGAAACCTTTTAGGATTAATCATCAGCGATACAGCGACTTTTTGGATGTGATCAACTCAGTGATAATACATACAAATTAGATAATTTGAATTCTCAAACTTTCTTTATAATAGAAATACGAGAAGTATTGTAATAATGTATAAGGTAAAGGTTATAGTAATACTTTGGTTGTAATTGAATTGAACGAGGCTAAAAGCATCTACATACATTGAAACTATGCGAAGAGATTTTTAATACGAAATATACATACCAAGGACGCCGATCGTTTTCTATACCAATACCATATTTAGTTGCACGAGTTATTTATAATCTAGCTTAATGGTCACGTTGAAAAGACTGCTACTACATAATTTATTAAAGCTTTAAGAGTTCTTAATCCTTCAAATACAGCTAGACTTTTTGAATGTGACAACTACAGACTAATACATAAAATTAGATTAATTGCATTTCCCCAAACTTATTATAATATATCTTAAGAGTAGTCTCGAAAAGTGTTAAGTAAAAGTTTAATAGTAAATAGTCTTTAGTTTTATAATACTTGATGTGGCTAACAGTATCGCATTCCATTTGAAACTGTTAAATGGGATCTTATCATGTAATGATCATACGAAAGAACCCGATCGATATTCTTCTTAGCCAATACCCTAATTTCCATGAAGGATTTATAAAACCTAATTCAATGGCCAATCGAAAGATACTGAAACTATTAATAAGTAAAGGCTTCAAGAGTATATTAATCCTCCAGAAGACAGCTAGAGTGGGGGGGGGGGGGGGTTTGGGGGGGGGGGCTTGTATTTGATCAAATCATTGAACTAATACTACAAATGTGCTGAATTTGAAGTTTCCAAATTTTATTATTTCTATATTAAGGAGAGTTATTCTGATAAGGTATAAGTGTTTCTTAGTAATAACTTCGTGTTGGTACTGAATTGACGAGGCTAAAGCTTGTACATACATTGAGATTTGTATGATGAGCTACTTATCATGGACATATTAACATACCAAGAACGACGAGTTTCTATACCAATACCCATTTATTCAAGTAGCGATTATAGATACATTAATGGCTAATTTGGATGAGACGACTACTGTAATTAAGTAAAGGCCTTCCAGAATTATTAATCTACCTAATCAGTCTAGACTTTTGGAATGTTTTTTTTTTGATCAACTCATACTAATACATCAAATTAATGAATTTGATTTTCTTAAGACTTTTTTATAGTGTATTTAGTGAGTATGTCGAATACGGTATATAGTGCGTTTTATATTAGTACTTCAGTTTTAAATTGTATTGACCGGCAAAAAAGTACACATACATTAAAACAGTGCGACTGTGATCTTTAATGCAATTAACATACAAAGACCCGATCGAAATTCTCTATAACACAAGGATTTTCCAATTCAAGTAACGAATGTCTCTAAAGTAAGGATAGGGTTCTTATCCTCATGCAATTTGAATGCCCAGTATAATCAATTATGAAAGAAATTAAATATATTTTTTTAGATTTTCGCGAGAATTCGCAGTATAAGAATTAGTATAGCGTTAAACTTATGGTAAAAGGACATTGAAACTGTGAATGATTTAATGGTAAACTACGGATCCGACGTTCTCTAAATACCTTATTCGAGGATTTACATAAGAGGCCAATTGAAGTAGTTACTAATAAGGTAACTTTCCTTCAGCTAACGCTAGATTGACTGCAAATGCATCTAATATAATTTCAATTTTATTTGATATGCTTCGATGGGAAGTTTAATCGTAATTAAGATGATTGTCACAACTGTAATTAATTATAAGAGTACAATAATTAAGCAAGTTAGCATCATTTGTTAAATTGCGGATTGTAAGATCTACATCATTGGCAACTGTGAAATGATCTTTCCATGGTAAGTTCCCAATACCCAAGATGCACAGATATTCTTAGCCAAATACCCTATATATTTAGATCGGATTTTAAATCCTATTGATGGTCCAATGTGCGAAGTATGCCATGTACTATAATTAAGTAAAGGCGTTAAGAGTTATTAATCCGTCAGCAATACTAATCTGTTGTAATGCTGATCAATCATGACTAAAAGACATTCAAATTCGATTGAATTTGAAATTTCCTCAAATTTTTATTTTTATATTAAAGAGATTGGAAATAAGTGTATTAATAATAGTTTAAAATAATACATCAGTTTTACTTGACTTGCTGAGCCAAAAGTCGGCATACATCATTAACTTTGATGAGACTTATCATAGGCGAAATTTTTGCATACAAGAACCGATCATATTTTCTATAGCCAAACCTCTATTGTTAAAGAGATTTTAATATTAATTAATTGCTTTTGGAAATACTGCTCCTTAAATTAAGTAACAGCTTTGTAGAGATATTAATCCTTCGAATAAGCTAGACTTTTTGAATGTGAACTCAGACTCATAGCACTACCAAAGTAGATGAATTTGAATTTCTCAAACTTTAAATATATTATATTACTAAGAGTATTTGAATAATGTATAAGGTAAAGTTTAAGAATAATATCTTTATATGTTTGTAGCAAAAGTATCTGAATTGAACGTGGAGGATCTTTCAGCAATAGAATGACAAGAACACACGCTCTATGTCTATAGCCAATGAGCCATATATCATGACGAGATTAAACTATACATAAGATCATAAGATACTGTCTTATCAATACTTAATCATATACATAACTTTGGACTCAGCTATATTACAATATGAAGTAGATTAACTTAAATATCATATTTAATAAGTTACCGTTAATTTAACTTGTCATGATTAGGAGTTAAACCGAAAATAAGAATCATATATGAATTAATGAACCCAATCTATAGCAAAACTATACTTAATAGATATACAAATGGCAATAAGATACGGTTACTCTTAATTAATGAAGACTGGTAGAGTTATTAATCCAGCAGAATAAAGCGACTTTTTGAAGTGTGATCAAACTGCTGACTAATCATACCAATTAGATGAATTTAAATTTCCCAAAATTTTTATTAGCTAGTAATTAAAAAGAGTATTCGATAAGGTATAAGTGAGTTCATAAGTATACTCGCTTGATTGAATGTAGGCTAAAAGCATCTACGACATGCTGAATAGACGAATGTATACTTTAATAGTAAACGGACCACCGAGAAATAAAACCCGGATCGCTCTATAGTCCTAGCCATACATGGATCAACGAGTTATTTATAATCTAATTAATGGCTAATTTGACGATACTGCTACTCATAAGTTTATAAAGACTTTTGAGAATATTAATCCTTCAGAATTACAGTCTAGACTTTGAAGTGATATACTCATGACTATACATAAACCCATTAGATGAATTATAAATTTCTCAAACTTTTATAACTTAATTTAAGACGTATTCGAAAAGCGTGTATAGAACCAGTCAATAGTAATCCTTCTAGTTTTTAATAACTTGATAGGCGCAAAATAGTATCTGCGTTCCATTGAATAACTGGTAAATGAGATCTTCATGTGTAAGTATCATACACAGAACCCGATCGATATTCTATAAGCCAATGCCCAAAATTTTCACTGAAATGATTTATAAATAATGTACTGCCAATTCGAAGATACTGATACTTTAATTCGTAAAGGCTTTAGAGTTTATTACTCCTCCGAATACACTAGACTTTTGTTGTGATCAAATCATGACTATACATACAATTAATGAATTTGATTTCACAATTCTATTATAGTATTAAGAGAGTATTCTGCTAAGTTGTATAGGAAGTTTATTAGATACTCTGTTTGTACTTGAAATTGACGTAGGCTAAAAGCATTTACCTACATTGAAACGGTATTGAATGAGATCTTATCATGGCAATACCACCAATACGACCGAGTTCTATAGCCATCGCCACGTATTTCAAGAGAGATTTAAGATCATATGGCTATTTGAATGATACTGGCTACTGTCAAATGTAAGTAAATAGGCGTAAGAGTTATGTAATCACACCTGAATACAGCTAGACTTTTTGAATGTGATAACCTCAAGACTAATCCAATACCATTTTGATGAATTTTGAATTTCTCAAACTTTTATATATATATTACGAGGTATCGAATAGTGTAGAACGTGAAGTTATAATGTATACGTTCCGTTTGAAATGGAATTGACGAGGGCCAAAAGCATCTACAACATTTAAAACTGTGCGGAATGTGTCTTTTACATGCAAATTAACATCACCAAAGAACCTGATCGATGTTCTATATCTAACTACCCATATTTATTTCCGAAGGGATTTATATCTAATTAATGGCTATGTTAAATGATATGTACTTTTAAGTAGACAGACTTAAAGAGTTATAATCTTCAGAATACAGCTAGACTTTTTGAATGTGATCAATCATGACTAATACACTACAAATTAGTTGAATATGAATTCTCAAACTTTTATTAAAATTATATTAAAGAGTAGTGAATAAGTAATTAGTAAAGTTATTAGTATACTTCTGTTTTTTAGACTTGAGAGGCTAAAAGTATCATGCATTCATTTAACTGTGAAAATGAGATCTTATCTGGAATCTCATGTCCAAGAGCGATCGATGATATTCAAGCTAATACACCATAATATTTTCATAATGGATTTATAACCTAATTAATGGCCCATTCGAAGATATGCTACTGTTAATGTAACTAAAGGATTTAAGGAGTTATTATTTCCTTCGGAACTACAGCTAAACTATTTGTGATGGAATCAAATCATGACTAATACATCACCAAATATGATGAATAGATTTTCTCCAACGATAGAATTTATTAAGAGAGTATTCGACATAACGGAAAGATAGTTAAATGTAATCAACTGTCAGTTTTTATATCCTTGGTAGGTATAAATATCTGTATTCATTGAAACTTGGAAATGCGATCTTACCCCCCTCATGGTCATTATCATACCAAAGAACCCCATCGATATCTAGTACCAATACCCATAATCATGTTTATACGATTATAAATCATCACCCCCACTATACGATGGCCAATTCGTAAAGATGTGCTTTGTTATTCAGTAAAGGCTTTACGAGTTATTAATCCACAGAATACAGGCTAGACTTTTTGTATGGTATCAATCATGACTAATACATACAAATAGATGAATTTGATTTCTCAAATTTTTGTTATAGTGATATTAGAGAGTATTCGGATTACGAGTGTATAAGTGAAGTTGATAGTAATAGTTACTTGTTGTACTTGAATTGTCAAGAGGCTAACAGCATTACATACATTGAAAACTTGGAGGAAGAGATCTAAAACATGGGCAATTAACGTCACCAAAACACCCCCGATCGACTTTTCTATAGCATACCCTATTCTGTCAGAGGATTCTATAGACTAATTAATGGTTAATTTGAAAGAACTGCTACTGAATAAGTAAGGCTTAAGAGTGATCCACCGGAATAGCAGAGACTTTTGAATGCGATCAACTCATGACTATACATACAACTTAGCATGATTTGAATCTTCACCCACTTTTATTAACGTATATAAGTTAATAGTTGAATTAGTGGATAAGTAAAGTTTAATAGTAATACTTCAGTTTTTATGACGTGAGGACGCTCAAAAGCATCTTAAACATTAAAGAGTGAATGGATCTTAAAATCAGGCCATAACAACCAACTGATCCCGACGATTTTCAATTGACCAAAACCCATATATTTCCACGGAGTTTATCTATATGTAATGTGGCTATTAATATCTGCTAACTATTATTAGATAAAGACGTTAAGAGTAGTATTTCCATCGAATACAGCTAGACTTCTTGAATGTGTTCACTCAGATACTACATACAAATTAGAATGACTTTGCATTTCTCAAACCATTTATATAGAATATTAAGGAGACTATGAATAAGTGTATAAGTGAGTTTAATGAGTAATACTTCAGTCATAATATGGACATACGAGCAAAAAGCATCTACACCTTAAAACTGTGACGAATGTGATCTTTTAATACAAATTACAATACCAAAGAACCCGAGATTTTCTATAGCCAAATACCCATATTATCTTCAGAGGGATTTTTAATCCTAATTAACTGGCTAATTTAAAGCTATGCTACCTAATTAAGTAAAGGCAGAAAACGTTATTAATCCTTCAGAACTCCAGCTAGACTTTGAATGTGATCAACTTAGCTACTAATTACAGTACAAAATTAGATGAATGAAATTTCACAACTTTTTAAATTATATTAGAGTATTCGAAGAAGTGCATAAAGTGAAAGTTTAAATATAATACTGCTTATTTGACTTGATGAGGTAAATATTATACATCATTGAAACTGGTAAATGAGATCACCATGTAATTATCAACCATGAGCTGATCGAATATTTATAGCCAAACCCATAAATTAATGAAGATTGATTAACATCTAATTAATGGCAAATTCGAAAGATAATAGTACTGTTAATTAAGTAAAGGGCTAAAGTGTAATTAATCCATCGATAATACAGCAACTTTGTATGTGAGCAAATTAGGACTAATAACATAACAAATTCATAATTGGAATTCTCAATTTAATTATTGTATATAAGAGGTATTCGAATAAGTGTATAAGTGAAGTTTAATAGTAAACTTCATTTGTAATTGAATTGACGAGGGGGCCTAAAAGAATCTTTGTTTTTTAATACATTGAAACAGTGCGAATGAGATCTTTCCTGGAAATTTAACATCCAAAGACCCGATCGATTGTCTATAGCCAATAACCATAGTATTTCAAGCGGGCATATAATCTAATATGAATAATTGAAGGATTAGTTACCCTTAATTAAGTTAAAGACTTAAGAGTTATTACTCCTTCAGAATACAGCTAGACTTTTTGAATGCTGATCACTCATGACTAATACTTACAAATAGATGAATGGAAGTTCTCAAACTTTATTATGATATATTAAGAGAGTATTTGAATAAGTGTAGAAGTAAAGTTTAATCGTAAATACTCAGTTTGTTACATGACTTGGGGACGCAAAAGCATCGCATACATTAAAACGGTGTGAATGAGATCTTTCTGCATTAACTGACCAAAGAAACCCCCCCCCCGATCCCGATTTCTCTGGCCAAGACCCATATTAGGTCCTGATGGAGTATAATATAATAGTGGTTAATTGAAAGATCGCTAATCGTAATTAAGTAAAGACGTAAGAGCTATTATTCCATCGAATACAGCTAGGACTTTTGAGGTGATATAAGGACAATACATACAAATTTGATGAATTTGAATTATTCTAACTTTATTATAGAATATTAGAGTGTATTAGAATAAGTTAAATATGTGAAGCTTAATAGTACTACTTAAGTATGTAAGTGAATTGACGCGGCTAAGCATTCTACATGGCATTGCACAACTGTGCGAAAAGATCTTGAATGGGAAATTAAACATGCAAAGAAACCGATCGATTTTCCTATAGCCAATTAACCTATTATTCAAGAGAGGTTTTAATCTTATTAATGGTTAATTTGCTGATACTGCTACTCTTAGTAAGTAAAAAATCTTTAAGAGTTCATTAATGCTATAGTACAGCAAGACTTTTGTAATGTGATCAAACTTCTGACTAAGAATACAAATTAGGAATATGAATTTCTCAAATTTTATTAATGATATTAAGAGAGATTCGAATAAGGGTATAAGGAAAGTTAATAGTATACATCAGTTTTATATGACTTGATGAGGCTAAAAAGTTCTGCATCATTAAACCTGTGTAAAGCGATCTTCTCATGGTAATATCATACAAAGGGCAGAGCGATATCTATAAGCCAATACCCATAATATTTCAGAGACGTATTTATACCTATGTAAGGGCAAATTCAAAAATATGCTCTATTAATTATGTAAAGGCTTTAGAGTTATAATCAATCAGAATACAGCTTAGACTTTTATGTGATCCAAGCATGACTAATAATACAAAATTAGATACTTGAATTTCTCAAATTTTTTATTATAGTATATTAAGAGAGTAT
>JACGCM010002550.1:0-19410 GCA_014058105.1 Kingdonia uniflora | reverse complement strand
ATATCATCTCTACTGCAGCAATATGATCGAGATCAATCAGGTTTTGAATTCCAACAGAGTCAAGCAGAGGAAGTTGGGCAAGTGTTGTGACCTTGCCGTCTAGGACAAGGAAGCCAAGCTCCTCCCAGAGTCAAGCAGTCTTCGAAAGGGAATCTCCTTTGAAGACTGCGACACAAGACATGTGAAGTATCCTCATCATGACGCACTAGTAATTATGCTCAAAATGAGGAACTTCGTAATGCACACCATGATGGTGGACACAAGAAGTAGGATTGAGATTCTTTTCCAGAGCACGATTGACTAAATGGGACTCTCAGATCAGGCCGTTCAAAGTGAGACAGACATCAGTGGGTTTAATGGGTCCAAAGAAGTACGAGTTGGGAAGATTACTCTCCCGATCACAGCAGAGCCTTCCACTATCGACGTTATTTTTTACGTCCTCAATGCCAAATCAAGGTATTTGGGGATAATAGGACGCTGTTGGCTACACAATATGAAGGTCATCCCGTCCACATTCTACCAAGCACTCCGTTTCAAACATAACAACGGTATTTATGAAATCAAAGAAAGTCAGAAACTCTCTCGAGCTTACGAGAATGCAGTCTCGCCAGTTCTTGACCAGATTGCCGCATAGTAATCACAGAAGGCTAATCAACTCGATGATCAGTCTTCTCCAGCCGAGCCCGTGGAATATGTCCAAATCGATGGAGTTAATCGAGGTACTTATATTGGTACGAAATTAATTCAAATTGAGAAAGAAGCTCTTATTTCTTTCCTCTAATCCAACAAAGACGTTTTCGCATGGAACTTCCAAGAAATGCCAGGTATAGACCCCTCAAAGTCTTGCCAAATTTTAAGTATCTGCGAAGGCGCCACAGCAGTTAAGCAGAGGCAACGCAGGTTATCTCCAAGACTTAGAGACGAGGTAAACAAGGAGATCAACAAAATTATCGAGGTCGGTTTTATTCGAGAAGCCAAGTACCCATACTGGATTTCTAATATCGTTGTTGTTCTAAAGAAGAATGGGAAGGTTCGGGTCTATGTGGAATTTACAGATCTTAACAAATACACGCCAAAAGACAGTTTCCCTCTTCCGATCATTCATCAGATCCTCGACTCTACAGCAGGTCATGAACTCTTGTCCATGATTGATGCCGCTTCGGGTACAATCAGATTCCACTCTTGGAAGTAGATCAAGAAAAGACTATATTTATTATAGAAAAAGTCTCTACTGTTACAAGGTCATGCCATTCGGCCTTAAGAACGTTGGAGCCACTTACCAAAGGCTGGTCACAAGCATGTTAAAGAACAATTGAGAGAAATAGTCAAAGTCTATATTGACGACAGGCTTTGCAAGAGCCTAAAGAAAGAAGATCACATCTCTCATCTCTCTACAGTATTCAGTATATTACGATCCTACAAAATGAAGCTTAATCCCAAAAAATGCCAGTTCGGTGTTCACTCGGGCAAGTTCTTGGGTCATCTAATCAGCAAGAAAGGGATAGAAGCATATCTAGATCAAATTCGAGCTCTTCTGGACATGCCTTCACCATCAACAAAGAAAGATGTACAAAAGCTCGTTGGAAAGATTGTAGCAATCAACAGATTCGTATCCAAATCCTTAGACCGATGCAGATGGTTATTTATGCTACTCAGAGGTTTCATTCAATGAGGCAAAGGTTCAAAGAACGAAGATATCAACTGGAGACCAGAATGCGAAGCAGCTTTTCAGGAACTCAAAACTTACCTAGGGAGGGTACCAATCATGAGCACTCTGATAGGCAATGAGGAACTGATTATCAACCTCACAGTTACAGATGCATCTCTCAGCTCGGTTCTCATTCAGCTCGAAGGAAAAATTGAGAAACCAATCTTCATCATCAGCAAAACACTTACTCCAGCGAAAACAAGGTACTCTAAAATTGAAAGATTACTTTTAACTCTCGTTTACACCGCACAAAAGCTCAAACACAATTTTCAAGCACATCCTGTCAAATTCATGACAAACTACCCACTTTGGGAAGTATTGTCTAAGAAAGAGAAATCCGGACGAGTACAGCAGTGGTCCGTCAGTTTGGGGGAGCACAAAATCAAATTCGAGCAGCGAATTTCAGAAAAGTGTCAAGTAGTTGTTGATTTCCTAGCAGACTTTCCAGTTTCAGATTTTGACTGGGAAGAACATGATCCAGATCTCGCCGAAGATGCAGCAGATGAGTTTTCACCCTCCAAATTTTTTGATGATCGAGCATCATGGATATCTCAAAAAGGGTGGAGGCTCCTCACTGATGGTTCAGCAGGACCCACAGGGTTAGGAATTGGGATCGTTCTCATTACACCTTCCAACGGCAGAATCGAGAAATCCATCCCTCTCGACTTCGAAGCCTTGAACAATGTTACAGAGTACGAGGCACTCATTCATGGTCTGGATATGGCTCTCGAACTCGGAATCACTAAAATCTTGGCCTACACAGACTCTCTTTTAATCGTTCATCACTACTCAGAATATTACAAGAAGAACGGCATCATGGTCGATTATGCAGCTCTGGTTGCAGAAAAGCTAAACAAATTTCACAAAGTTATGCTCGAATACCTCCCTCGATGAGAGAATTGCCACGCCGACTCCTTGGCTTACTTAGCCAGAGTATTGGGTACATAATCAAGACACCTTCAAATCGAAGTTATTTCTAGCCCCAGTATTAATCGTACTACAGTATATGCGATTAACACTGGGGGCGATGAGTTGGCGGAAGATGATTGGAGGGAACCATTTGTTATTTATCTCGGTCCGGATAACTCATGCAACGGGCCACTACCAGATGATCCGCAGCAGTGCGGACACATCATCGAGAATTCAAAGGGCTACACAGTCCAACCAAATGGCAATCTTTACAAACGTTCAGTCACTAGTCCATACCTCAAGTGCCTCTCTAAGGAACTTGCCAAAAAGATGCTTTGAGATCTACATGAAGGTACCTACAGATCCCATACCGCAGGACGAGCTCTTGCTAACAGAGCTATTACCCATGGAGTGTTCTGGCCAGGGATGCAGAAGCAAGCTGAAGAATACTCATGGAAATGTGATGCATGTCAGCGTCATGGGAATCAAATTCGGGCCCCTACCCTCGAACTCCATGCCAGTAAGGTATACTGGCCGTTCAAGCGATGGGCACTCGATCTAGTTGGTAAATTCCCCAATACTCCTGGTAACATGAAATTTCTCCTTGTTGCCACGGATTACTTTACTAAATGGGTCGAAGCAGTTCCTCTATGCAGAACTCGAGAAGAAGAGGTCATTTCTTTTATTTGGCAGCATATCATCACAAGATTCGGTTGTCCCCATTTGATCTGTTTCGATAACGGTCCTCAGTTCATTGGAGCCAAGGTCGTAGTATTTCTCAATAAACACAACATAATCCATTCTCCATCAAACCCACACTACCCCCAGGGAAACGGACAGGCGGAGATCACAAACAAAATCATCGTAGATGGTCTCAAAAAGTGCCTTATGTCACAGAAGAAGGGCAACTGGATACGTGAATTACCTCATGTCTTATGGGCTTATCGAACTACGCCCCGGATGTCAACACAGTGCTCTCCTTTTCTACTTGCCTATGGAACTGAAGCAGTGATCCCAACAAAGTACCACCATCCTGTAAGATACCACAAGCTCACAGATAAAGAAAATGAGTTCGAATTGGCATGCAGCCTCAATTGGATCGATAAGACGCGAGATCTAGCTATCGCAAATATTTGTCGATATCATCGAACACTAGCAAATTCATATAACAAACGAGTTCGCATTCGGGAGTTCGCTATCACCGACTGGGTCCTTCAATAAATCTCAGGTAACAAAAAAGATCCACATGCTGGGAAACTAGCAGAAAACTAGGAAGGTCCTTTCATGGTCATAGGTCAAGCTGGTCTGAGTTTATACTATCTCATGACGGAGGCCAGTGACAAAATTCTAAATTCATGGAATACAAGAAGACTAAAGCTATATCGACGCTGAACAGCTCCTCCGTCGTTCAGCAACGCTCAATCCACCTCGAGGTTTCACCTCCAATGTATGTACAAACTCTTTTCAATCAATGAAATCTCTTTTTTATCACAAGAATCCCTGTTATACAGTTCCACTTCATCTCAATCCATCTTCACCCAAGGGTTAAAGCACAGCTTATACTAGCTCGATACCTAAGGGTAAAACCAACATCCAATATTGGTAATGGCATAGATAATACTAGCCTAACTCCTGAGGATACTCATACATCCGAAGGCAGGGGCCATAATGATCCTCTTAGCCTGAAGATAACAAGCCTAAAGCACGAGTGAGGAAAAAACTTGCTCGGTGCCAATAAGCTCCAACATCCAATATCGATAATGGCATAGATAATACTAGCCTAACTCCTAAGGATACTCATACATCTGAAGGCGGGGGCCATAACGAACCTCTTAGCCTGAAGATAACAAGCCTAAAGCACGAGTAAAAAAAACTTGCTCGCTGCCGATAAGCTCCAATATCCAATATTGATAATGGCATAGATAATACTAGCCTAACTCCTGAGGATAATCATACATCCGAAGGCGGGGGACATAACGAACCTCTTTGCCTGAAGATAACACGCCTAAAGCACGAGTAAGGAAAAAACTTGCTCGATGCCGCTAAGCCTCCCAAAAGTCCAAGGGTTGAAGGACAGATAATACTTACTTCTACACCCACGGGATTCTTCTAACTCGATGGGTCAAACCAGATAATAACATCTACTGCAGGCGAAGAAAATATTAGTTTCCAATATCAACATTTTAAATTACAACGCTCCTCTCAAGGGCCTACATCGAACACTGATCAATTCAATTAGTTACTGAAGCATCAACATCTGTTAATTACAAAAGGTACTCGTTATCAGAATTCAAGTCTATTTCTTTTAAATTCTGCTGGATTTTCTTGATGGGAAAGCAGTCGACCTTTCTCCCACAGTAAGAGTAGGTGAGACTGCACTCGAGCTTCCCCCTATTTCAGACCTGGATGTCATGTATTCTGGAGCTCGTTCAGCAACAATTTCTCTCCCTCGAGCTATCTGTTTAGTCGTCGTGGTCCCAATACCAGGATCCATAACCCCAATCGGATCTATGCTCGAGATATCGAGTTTACATACACAAGTCCTCCCAAAGAAGTAATCTTGCATCAAATCCCTCTCAACCTACAAAAATTGTATTTCCTCGACAAAAAATGTAGCCAATACGCTTAATTGTTGCTGATGCAAAGCTTCACCATCACATTTATCTTTCTCATGAACTACTAGTTCCTTAAAGGATTGGTGAGTAATAGCAACACTCTTGTTATCCCTCAAACGACGATCTTTCGATTCAACCAATTTTGCTATTAATTGATCAATACGTTCACCCGTCTGCCTCGTAAGGTCTATCGACTTTTGCCGAGAATTTATGAGGTCAATACGCATATTCTCCACTAACTCTTCTTTTTGACGAAGAAATTTCTTCATCTCACGACTCCCCTCACAAGAAGCAATTTCACCATCCCTTTTATCCAATTCTAATTTGAGATCCTTCTCATACTTCATTTCCCGTGCACGTAATTTCTACTCCAATTCAGTAATTCGGGCATAGAGTTGATTAATTCTTTCATTCATCTTCTTATCACGTTGCACCGCCCTCCTTAAATTTTCGCGAACGTGGGCCAAATCGTCCGCCAAACTTTTGCTCATGGCTTGAACCTCTACTAAATCAGCCCTGCTCTTAGCCTCTTTCTCTTTTAAATGGCATAAATCAGCCTTTAAACGATCTAACCTGGCGATCAAACTATCACGTATTTGTGCAGAGTTACACAATTCTAAATCTTTACCCATAATACTACTGCTCAATTTTCCAAAATCGGCCTCAAACACAGCAAAGTTAGTTCGCGCAGTATCCAGGTCGATCTCTCTCTTTAACAACTGCTCGTTCAGAGCACGAATGTAACATTTCATATCAAATATCTCGTCATTCAATGCTCTAATACGGTATTCGGCTAACTCAGCATCATGCCGAGAACCTGACGCCGCTATTTCCTTTAACTCAGCAAGTTCGCTAATAAGTTGGTTTAAAGCCAAATCCTTGCTCAAAAGTATTGCAGTCTTATCCTCGACTTGGCTCTTAGCTTCTTCGAGCTTTAGAGAAAGCTTCACATTATCATCCAATCGATCTTCATACTGAGAGATCAAAACCTCATATTCTACTGCATACTCAGCATTATACAAAAGAGTTTGCTCTTCTCTCTCTCTAGCAACATCTAGCGCCTTCTGCATAACAGTTAGCAGGGACTCACAACATTAGTACCTAATTGGGAAATAGATCGACAGAAGCATACTGACAAACTTGCAGAACAGACACCTGCAAGCTCAAGAGAGCTAGTGCCCCCTTGGCCTACTGGCCAAGAAATATGCTTTGATCGTAAGGCAGAGTGTACATACACAAACATCCTGAACTATAACAAACTTACAAGGTACATATCCCTTCTTCTATTAAATTCATGTTCATCTAGTTATTAATTTATCTGAATTATCAAATCAGCAGATGAGTTTTTCTCCACTTCAAGCAGGCCCTCTAAGTCTATAACTCTGAGGCGCAAACTTTATGCCTCCTACAATACGAGGTTTCATAAGAAAAACGTTGCTGGCATCAAATAGCAGTATAATATTACAAAGCTCAAGTTCTTGTTTCACAACCGATGTTACATTATTCGATCATCCTACCTGATCAATAGTTTCCTGATTATCGACAACGGTCTTTTCAGCAACATTCAGACCATCCTCCATTTCCTCAACCTCCTCTTCATAATTCCTTACGCTAAATGCCAAAATCTCTGCCTTTGTATACCTCAGCTGGTAGAGCTTCCCTGCAAGGTTGTTCCAAGAAGTAGTAGACGCGGAAACTAATCGCTCCGTTTCAGCTACACTTTCGGCCCTAACTTCCTTCAGCTTTAGGGCAGCAGCTTCCCTTTCTTTCTCCAGCTCCAACTGAAAAGCTTCCCTCTCCCGAGTCAACCTCTCTTCAAACTGATTTTTCTCTCCCTCGAGCTGGGAGATTCTTCTTTCCAGCTCAATAAACCTATCCTGGAGACCAAGCTGAACCCCCTCAGAGCATGAACAAACTACAACAAGAAATAAGTCATCTCGAGACGACAAAACAATACGAAAAAAACCAAATATTTACTAACCTACTTAAACTCATCTTCAACAATAGTAACCCCCTTCTCTCAAGCTTTAGCTTGACATTGTTCCCCCATGAGACCGGTTTTAACCTCAAAAAGCGGCCTCAAGTCAGCCCCCTCAGCGATTTTAACGCTTTCCTCTAACACCACCTGCGACTTTGCGGGAGGAGTTACCTTCCTCCTCTTACTGTTATCGTCCACACTGTCTGATGTAGCAGAACGAGAAGCAGCCCCCCTTTTCATGGCCTTCCTCTTCGCAAGATTCTGAATAACTGTACTGGACACAGTGGCCATGTCTACTGGCCCATCTGGCATGTCGTTAAGCCACGCAAGCTTCGCAAGAGAATTAAGTTCAGGAGTTAATATATTCTCTTCCATAGAGCCTGGAGTTTTCCCAGCTATTTTCCTCTTCGCTTAAGATCTCCTGACCTTGTCGTCCTTACTAGCTACCCTTTTGAACCTATGTATCCCTAACTTTTTAGAACGGCCTCGAGCTCAGTGCCTTCCTTAGCAACAGAATCTATGAAGGATTCCTTCCTCGAAACTTTGCAACTAATTCCTGTATAAAAGATAGGCCACGTAAGATACGAATCAACTATAGAAATATAGCTAAACATACAAATGATAGTTCAATTTTCAATGGTATACTTACCCTTTGTTATAGTCCTATTATTAAGTTATAGGGGTTCCTCATCAGACCGCTGAAGATATTCACCAGACACCCATAAAAGATTGTCGTTCCAAACTCACCCTGTGGAAGACAGGTCGAAGAAGCATGGTCATGAAGAACTAGAAGAAAGATATGCACCATCAGTTGTTGTGACATACTTCACAACGTAATACTCGAGAAAATCCTTGGCAGTAATCATACTCTCACTACAAGATGCAGTCCATCTCTCATTAAGGGTTTCGCATACAAGGATAACTTCCCAAAAATTACAATTTAGCTGTGTCGGGCAAGCCCCAATCATATTCATAACACTTTTAGCCAAATTGCTCAAAGGCAGCGTCAACCCATAATCGAACTGGGTTAAATAACAACAAAAACCATCAGTTCGACTCTCCTTCACCACGCCTTGAACGTACTCCAAGGACACTTCGTCCCCCAAACTCCTGTACTTCTTTTCTTTAGCCAAATTAGGCAGCAAATACAGGTAATCTCCTCCTTGTCTGACACTGCAAGTCCTAAAGAAATTACCCCTATATCTGAAGGCGTGCCCCCATATCCCATCTACACTACTTTTGGTCTTACATAACTCCCTAAATCGACTATAACCCATAGGGTACTCAACTCGAGCACCCTTCAAATGAAGCCATTCTACCAATTTTGCTACAATATCATCCTCGTCCCCTACTCCAATGACGGGAGATAAACGCCCTACTAGGTCAACTTCATCAGCCTTTACACAACCGGAGGTCGAAACCATACTTATCTAGAGTAAAGGATCTACTATACAAGAAGCAATTCCAACAAAACCTACAGATAGGTCGAGGTATATATATCAATTATTAGCTCGCACTACTAGATCACTTCTACAATCATAATTATCACACAATGATTTTTCTCGCCCCGTAGTCATTATTCCCCTTATTATTTTTATTTCGTGTTTGGGTGGGGATTACATCCTTATCCCAACACAATAAAGATTTCTATACAATAACTCTTATAAACAGAAAGACAGACTTACCTTTAACACCCGAGTGAGAGTCTACAACGTTGGTCCGCAGTAGTTTGCTCAATTTCTGTAACTTCTTCAAAACTTCCTCGATCTCAGCCTCCTCTCGTTGTTCGTAATAGAGACTCCTAGACACTATTTTCTTCTTATCCTTTCCTCCTTCGAAGGTAATGGAATCGTCAGTTGAGATCTTTATCTCCCTAACCCTTCTTTTATGTTTTTGGTTTTTTGTATTCAGAGAAGGAAGAGAGGGAGTATTTATACACCTTTCCCCAAACTGCTGGCAGTTTTGAGTTTTCGAATAAATAGTCCTCGATTCCTAAACCAAGCCGTTTATTCGTCTAAACCTGTCAGGCATTTCGTACCGCTTCGGTGAAACCACCTTCCCATTATTACACCAAATATTATACTTTAGCGTATCTCTCAGCCTCTTGGTCCCACTCCTTTCACAATTCCCCAAACTCATGATTCTGAATTATCTATTTCAAAATTCTATGTACCTTTGTTTGCCCTACTTAAACATCTTGATTTTAACATCAATCTCAATTAGCAACACAAATTCAAAAATTTAGTTTCAACAGCAATCCTAGTCATAGCCTATTTTCGTGAACAGAGTTTCCTTCAAGTAAATTCGGGCAGTTACATTTTAAAAATTCAAAAATACAACAGTTAATCACTCCAATCTCCAAGATACTTGTATTTGAAGCAACCGGTGTGCCCTTCGACCCCATAACCTTTCAGTAGCCCTGAGGCGATATCCTTATCTTCATTGATGATCTCCTCCCTTGCCATCATCATGACAAACTCTTTGCGATCTTCAACAGACCGCCAATAGATGTGCATGGACTCAGACCAGTATGCGCAGTTTATTTCCTCGCCCCTTTCTATATCAGTCATACCCACGTAGTTCCCTCGGGTCTCGAGCAGAACCGCATCATAACCTTGCTGCCCGAAAACAGCTTCCCTTATTTCATCAATCTTAAGTGCTAAGCGCAAGTAGTTCAACGCACGCACTTCAGCAGCCCTCTGAGAGGGAGTCTTCACCATTTTTATGAATAACCTTCTTAAAGAACAAGTCACACTTTTATACTGTTCAGTTAACAGGACTAATTTTTTGATTGACTATACGCAACGTATTTCAGTTTCTATAACCCACACTTCCCGGGTTCGAACTACTTACTATTATCTTTTCGTGCTTAATCGAGCTATCTAAAGGTTGTATTTCAAACTTTATCTTTACATCTGTTAAGCTCAAGTCGTTTACGAGGTAAGATAAGGTATGTTATACCACTAACTATTTACTCCCATATTATTACAGCTCGATGACGTGTCGACTATTTCTACTTTTCGCTAGTAAGAAACAAATAAAATATTCTTTTATTACGCTCGATTTTCATTTAACAAGTTCGTTACAGGATTACCCCTACAGCGTTGCTTTACAATTATAGAATCAAGCTTTTAGAAGCACGATATTACAGATACTTTCCCATGCACGAGGACAGGTCTCTAGTTCTTTTCTCGTTGCAAAGATAATGTTAATCTTCCAGAGAAACCTCAGCCACAGCTCAAAAAATGCAAGACAGCAACAGGTCAAATACCTATTTCCGCTTCATTTTCCTGCAGGATGAATTAAAAGAAAAAAGGATAGTGCTGAAGGAAGCGATTCATCTTCCATACGCCACCTCCATCACCGCCGTCTCTTCCTCCTTATCCCCACCAACCTGGGGTTAGTAGAACTTGAAGAGGACTCCTACCTTAGAAATCATAACGTCATTAGAGGCTAGGGATTTTGCATCGCATACGCCCCAGCCGCTCAATCAGACACTACATAATACCCATAAATATTTCAAACAACACTCCTTCAACAAAACAACAAAGGGAGTTTCCCTACTCTGATAGCCAAAATACCATATCCGGGGTTCCTCCATGATAAAAGAAAACCGGGTATGATACACTCAATTCCTCATCTTAACCAAGATGTTGCAAACGTACGCATCCAAAAGCTCATTTTTTTCTCACCCCTAAAAAAAAAAATTTGTTTGTTTTTCTCTGCAGTGAAGATTTGTTGTAGGTTATTCGGCGATAAGATCTGACCACTATTTATAGAGATACCACATTTAATGCACGTTCCAGTTTTCATAATGACAACACATTCATCAATACAGACGTTCCAGTTTTCAAACTCTTGCTTACGTCATCACAAGGTCTGAGTTTAGGGTTTTTCTCAACTAAAGCCAGACATGACTTCAGTTCGAGGGGGCGATTGTAGGGACTTATCCCTCGAGCTATGGACACTCGATCTCATCTATACCTTAAACTCCAGAAGACTCGATCTTATCCAGTACCAGACTCACGCATAAACAAACACATTACATACACGTCAACAGTTACACATCGACCACGACTCAAGCAGAACGTGGGTCATCCACAACAGATGTAAACAGAACAAGTCAGCATATACTTGTCTCCCACGAGCTAGCAGTTACACACTCAACTACCCATGACTTCTAATTTCAGGAGAACGTGTTCAAGTACGATGTCAAGCTGAGAGCAGGGTCTATAAAAGGGCAGAGCTTCTAAGGAAACAAGAGGGTCGACAGACAAATTGATACATACAATTATCTGATCTCTAGCTATCTTTTCTTAGATTAACTCTTGTAATCAGATTTTTTCTCTCTCAAGCAATAATACTACTTTAACAAAATCCTTCACTCGAGGTTATGGTTTTTTACCTATTTATAGGCTTTCTATGCTAAATCCCCTGTGTCAAGTATTATCCCTTATTTAATTCTTGTCATAGTAGTTCTTGGTGTAAGGATCGATTTCAAGCTATTTTGATCTTTGCGAAATCTGGTCCCTACAGATACACTTGTCGAACTATCTATGATATTACTCTCAAGAAGGAAGCAACAAAAATCAAAGAGATTCGGGTTGTTTTTTGGTGCTTCAAATAATAAAGAAAGGATATATTTATAGAGGCTAAAGGTAACTAATCAAAGCACATGTTGGTAGGGTTGTGCCCCAAGACACACCTCTATGAAGAGTTGTAACTCTTGAATAGAGTAACCAACTCCTGAATAAATACCCAAAAAACCATAAACAAAAAATTTCTAAGTGCAAACTAGAAATCCCCATGAGCCTAAGGCCGAATCATATAATTATAAATAGTCTAGATGGGTCATGAGTCGGGTCCTGCAAGTAAGTCCATGGGCATCCCTATATAGCAAGCTTTCACACAGTTACCTTACACACGCGTGAGGTCACCACCTACTTACACATGCTACACATGATAAAAGTGCACAGCCAATAATAAATTGAAAAACCTATTTTCACTTATCCAATGTGAGACTAAATAGAAACATTAAGTTTAACATTCAAATCAACTAAAACATGTGGGGCTTTTCCAACAATCTTCCACATTTTAATAAAAATGGTAAAGTCAAAAAGAAAAATGATGAGAGTAAGGTTAGGAATGGTCCTGTATCGAAGAAGGTGTCTTGTGAACTTGAACCTTCCCTAGTAAAAAATTATCGAACATACTTGGCTAATCAGTGAACATGATGTCTTAAACTATTTAGCCGCTAGTGTAAACCCAGACAATAGTATTCGTACAGTTCCTTTCCTGTAACAAACAATTTTAAAAGTTGTATCCATTTTGGCCCTAGACAATCTTGGTTTCATGAATGCTATTAGAGAATTTAGCCATCTTAAT
This sequence comes from Kingdonia uniflora, assembly GCA_014058105.1. Taxonomy (NCBI): domain Eukaryota; kingdom Viridiplantae; phylum Streptophyta; class Magnoliopsida; order Ranunculales; family Circaeasteraceae; genus Kingdonia; species Kingdonia uniflora. Next base: position 6,815 of record JACGCM010002550.1, on the reverse strand, counting down.
TCTCATGGAAGCAGCCCTCACTTCTCACTCACATCAGTTTTGTTAATCGACATCTTTGCAAAACTCAAACACAAAGAAGATATAAAATCTGTCTTAAAATTGATGAACATGTGATCAGAAACTAAATAAAAAGGAAATTGAAAAAATATGATCGAGCCTTGAAATTCCTATAATTTCTTTAAGACATATTTTACCCTGCGTATGGTGCTTTACAGCTAATGGCACCTATCTCCCAAGATCCAACGATTAAATCATATAAACTTGAAGTACTCAAGTCGATAAGCCTGTTGAGCTATCTGCGATATTACTCTCAAGAAAGAAGTAACAAAAATTAAAGAGATTTTGTGTTTTAAATGATACAGAAAGGAGTTATTTATAGAAGAAAAAGTGACTAATCAAAGCACATGTTGGTCATTGTGCCCCAAGATACACCTTTGTAAAGATTTGTAACTCTTAGAGATAGCAACCAACTCCTAAATAAATACCCCAACAAACATAACAAAAAAATGACTAAGTGTAAAGTAGAAATCCCCATGATCCCAAGGCCCCAAGGTCTAATCTGAAATTAATAAATAGTCTAGGTGGGTCATGGGTCTGGTCGTACAAGCAAGCCCATGGGCGTCCACATATAACAAGCCTTCATACACTTGCTTTATACACACGTGAAGGCACCACCTACTTACACATACTACACATGATAGTAATGTGTAACCCATAATAAAGTGAAAATCCTTTTTTTAGTTATCCTATGTGGGACCAAATAGAAACACCAAGTTTAATTTTTAAATCAACTAAAATATGTAAGTTTTTTCCAACAGCATCATGTTTGCTCTTTATACTGTATTGGACAACAACTAGCTAACGGTGTTCTTAGTTTCTAACTCTAAAGCAACAATCAATGCCTTTACTAATAACAAAATTCCATGGGAACTTTGGACTAGATGGGAACACATCTCCTCCAAGCTTCAAATCAGGTTTAAACACTCCTGGAGGGAGTGTAATTTTATAATTTTAGTGCTGATAATGCTATAAACATAGCTGCTAGAATGGCTCCTCTTACTAAAGTTTGGCATACTGGTAGACCAATCTTCTTACACAAGATTGAGCTCCCTTGATAAATTCTTTTAATAATATAATGTTATAACCCTTTGTTATTATTTGGAGAATTATAGGACTTGTCTGTAATCCCTTATTATTTCTTCAATATATTTGCTTACCATTTGCAAAAAAAAAATTATGGTTTGACGACTTCCTAACCATTCATATATATATATATAATGAAAGTATAAGATCGATATAAACAATAGCTAAATTAAAACAAGAAACTATAAAATTAAAGCTGAAAGTAAACTAACCAGAAGTACGACCCTAAGGTTTCACTTATGGTACTTATATATACATACATATATAAACTTTTATTTATATATATACATACATATATACATCTCTCTCTCTTAAGATATTTAATAAAATAATAATATTAATATTAATAATAATTATTAATACTACTGACCCAGGACACTAATACACAAATTACATCTCTATACTTATTCTTCTAAGACTAGTTCAACTAACCCAATACTTACTTCTAACATTCCCTCCCTTAAAACTGATGTTGGTAATAGCAGTTTATGTTGAGTTATTAACAAAAATCCCTCCCTCAAATGAGCAAACTCCAAGCAGCTTTCGAAGCTTCACAAATGTACCAAATTTGAGAGGTTTTATAAATATATCTGCAACCTGATTTTCTCTCCTGCAATAAAGAAGATTGATTGTTCCATTCTTCACAAGATCCCGTATGAAATGGTACCGAACATCTATGTGCTTGGTTCGTCCATGGTACACCGGATTCATGGACAATTTTATTATTGAACTGTTGTCACAATAGATAGGAATGCCCCCATTTAGTGGAAACCATACTCCTTCAAGCACTCTTCTCAACCAAATAGCTTGACATGCACAAGATGCAACGATGACATACTTCGCTTCCATGATTGACAAAGTAACAATTAGTTGCATCTTTGATGACCAAGTGATCGTTCCTAATCCCAACAAGAATGCATATCCCGGTGTGCATTTTTGGTCATCCGAATCTCCACCATAATTACTATCAGTGAAACCTATCAAATCTAAAGTCTCTCCATTCCTGTAAAAAATGCCAAAATCAGTTGTACCTTGTAAATATCGAAGAATCCTCTTGGCGGCATTAAGGTGCATGATCTTTGGAATTTCTATATAATGACTGATCAAGCTAACTGTGTGTTGGATATCAGGCCTCATCATTTCAAGTACATGAGACTACCCACTATTTGCTTATAGATAGTATTATCAACCTTCTTACCTTTAGGATATTTTGTAAACATTAAACCAACTTCAGCAGGTGTTTGAACTGGATTGCAATCCTTCATTTGAAAATTTTCCAAAATCTCTTTGACTTATTTCTTCTGTGATATAAATATTCCCTCTTCAGACTGTACTACTTCAATACTGAGAAAATAATGCATTTTACCAAGATTGGACATCTCAAATTCTACCATCATCAACTGCTTGAACTTTTTGATGATGAGAGATTGGAGGGAAGAATTTATTAAAAAATTGGTTACCCTAAAATTTTGGAGGGAAATAGGAGAGGTGAGAGAGTAGAGTTAGTAGGGGTAATGATGGCAGTTTGGGAAACTGGTGCGGGTTATTTAAGAGTAAGAAAGGGGAACAGCAAAAAAAAACATTTATAGCCTTACTTGTATCTGTTTGGAAGATAAGAGGAGTGATGAGGATTTGTGTCTGGAGGATTTGAAGATTCCATTGTTCTTGTGTAGAGACTCCATTATTACAGGTATGTTGCTTGTCTCATATTCTTCTTCTTTTTTGATCTTTTTATGACATGATAGTTTGCGGTGGGGACACAAGAAAAACTTGGTGTCCATCATTAATGGTGGGTATGTGGGGGAGAGGGTAGTGATTAGTACAGGTAAGTTTGAGATTCTTCAAAGTTTGACTTCGAGGTAGTATTTGGGTTGGGAGTAGAATAGTGAGTGGTTTAACCGTGTGTATCAGCCTTCAAGTCTGGATTGTAGTATGTCAAATGAGTAATAGTAAATTAGTCGTCAATAGTATATGGACTCGAGGGTTTTAACTCGAACATATCCAGCTAGCTTGTTCCCTCTTCTTCTGTAGGGTATAATACGTACCCGCGAAGCTTCAAAGATGAGGCTAATATAAGAGGTCGATGATTTTCTAAATGAGCCGAGCATTTCTGGTCGAGAGGAGGAGAGGATTAGTGATTTCGAGGAGCTATATATCACAACTGATGTTCCTCTTGCAGTAATGGAACCCGATGTTAATTTGGTTAGGCGAAACCGAAGAAGGGTGCGGGTAGTTAGGGAGAGTGACGAGGTGAAGGAGGAAGAGGAAGAGGTGGGGACCAACTGAACTAGGACCAAAGGAGATGACGAATAGAGAAAAGATGAGGAAGATGGGGAGGATAGCAGTAAGCATGAGGGTGGCGAAGAAACGGATGATGATGGCATCGGTTTTAGAGGTGTCTCTCTGTATGAGCGAGCGAGACTTGGTTGATTCATGATGAAACATAAGCTTGTTAGGACATGAATTTACCTGATTCAATGTGGGTCAAAGTATACCCTTGAGGATGTACCAATCAAAGAAATGATAACATTTAGAGGTCAGATTCGATTAGATATGCAGCTATCCCTTCGATGTCTGGTAAAGGAGGTGCTAAGTTTCTGGGACGTGACACCTTCCAGGTGAATATAAATTTTTATGAGATGATGAGGGTGACCGAGGGACTCAATAATAACTTGTTAGGTGAAGATAGGCCTCTTGTGGGTTTCTAGGATATCATGGCATTTTACTCGAGGAAAGGGAATCTGAAGGTGGGGACATTTCGCATACAATATCACTCTGAAAAACCTTGGTTTTTCGACCTGTATTCAACTGGTCGTGGGTGGGATAAAGATCTAGTTGTAGTGAAGAGGCGTTACGAGTACCTTGATGGTGTAAAAGATCAAACTTTGAAAAATAGAGTTTTTAATTCGAGTAAGTATGATTTGAGTGCCTTGTAAGGCTTTATTCTTCGGCAATGCAATGATCATAAATATATCTATATTGCAAGACCTGTAAGTAGCGCACCGGACAACACTCTACACTATCTAGATAAATTGATCAACGAGAACGACGAGTGAATAAATAAGGCCTTTCAAAGATTGAAGGTATTGCGAAGGTGGAGGAAGAAAGCTGATACCCTACTAAAAGGGCCTTCGAGTTTAGCTGATCCTTCGAAAAAGAAGAATAGGTTGCCCCTCCCGAAGCTGCGAGTAAGATGGACTAAAATAATCTGATGAGGTCGAGGGCTTGACATGGTAATACAAGGGTAAGTGCTTTGACCAGCGCTATGAGACAGGGCGTGATTCCCCCAGATATGGTTCAGACCACTCCGAGGGGTAAAGGCAAACAAGTTGGGGAAGGCTCGAGTTCGCAGGCAATGGGTGTGGTACCTCGTAAGAGGGCACATGAACAAATCGAAGAAGTGCCCACTTCGTCCAAAGCTACATGATTTGCAGCTGAGCAGGAGGATGCTGCTCGAGCTGCTGCCGAGTTGATAGTAAATTTGTGTGCTGCAAATCCCGATGAAGTGGGGCACCGTATAGAATTGGTGATGCCCCAAGTAACTCTTGATGCTTAAATATTTTGCTTTAATGGTGATACTGACTTCCCGAAGGGTTTTTGTTTTTGTTGTCTAGATGCGTGTTTGGCTTATTTCTTTTAGGAAGGCCCAGAAGGAGTCTGGCCAGAGAATGAATGAGGCGATGGATGGTGAGAAACTTTTGAAAGGGACGATAAGGTCGTTGAACACCCGGGTGTTCGAAGTGGATCATCATTTGTTTCAGTCCTGAACTAATTCGGCGAGGGAGAACCTGGCCGTGGTCGAATGCTGTGATTCAAAAATTGTTATTCTGGAAGAAAAATTGAAAGAGAACCATGTGAGGTTTCAGGCAGACTTCGATCAGGAATGCCTCGTGACTTCGTCCTTACAATAATTCATAGATAAGCTAGGCTATAACCGGACACCTTCGAGCGTTATCCTTCGAAGGAGCTTCTTAGTCCTGGTGGTGATGGACCGAGTCAAGCATAAAGGGTAGAACCGAGGTCTGGGGTCAAGGATTCGAACGTGGAGAACGAAATCGTTGCTCCAGATGCTAATATGAACCCGAATATTGCTGCTGCTGGGACCGATGAGGATCAAAGTAACCCCTTCCTGTAATGAGTTGTTGTGAGGATGTAGAAAACTCAGTTTTGATTCTTTTCTGTTGTGGCTTGTAATTTGTGGAAACTTGGTTTCCTTCTGCTGTATTATGTTAAGCTGCTATTAAAATTTGCCTTCTGTTGTATTCTGCTAAGCTTTTATTTGAACTATTTTCCTTCTCCTGTATTCTGACACTCTTCGATTGTGGTTGCTGGTTTCTTTTGTCTGAAATGGGGTGATTGAAGTGTGATGTTAAGTTGATTGGAGTGGGAATTTGATGAATTTGGAGGTCGCCCCCAAGTGTTTAGTCTTTCGACTATTCGTGCTATTTTGTCTTGCCTAAATCAAAAACTTTGAGAAACTTCAAGGTCCCCCCCAAGTATCAGTCGGGTCGAAGGGTTGACTTGATACTTAGGTTTGACCGACTCAAGAAGTTCGTTAGCTTTGAGGTCACCCCCAGGTATTTTTTTCTGTAGGTTTGATCCTAAACAAAACCATAAGTGGTCAGCTCCGAGATCACCCCCAAGTGTTTAGTCTTTCAACTATTTATGCCACTTGGGTTGCCCAAATTAGAAACCTTAAGGAACTTGCGGTCGCCTCCAAATATCAGCCGAGTTGAAGGGTTGACATGATACTTAAGTTTGATAGACTCAAGAAGTTTCTTGAGCTTTGAGATCGCCTCTGGGTATTTCAATCTGCGAGTTAGATCTTAAACTAAGCCAGACGTGGTTGGCTGCAAGGTCACCCCAAGTGTTTTAGTCTTTTGACCATCCATGCCACTTAGGCTTTCCAAATCAGAAACCTTGAGGAACTTTGAGGTCACCCCCAAGTATCAGTCGGGTGAAGGGTTAACTTGATACTTAGGATTGATCGACTCAAGAAGTTCGCTAAACTTTTAAGGTTGCTCCTGGTATTCTATCCGTGGTTTGATCTTAAACAAAATCAGTCGCAGTCAACTCTGAGATCGCCTCCAAGTGTTAAGTTTTTTAACTATTCATGCCACTTAGGTTTGACCGTCTCAAGAAGTTCATTGAGATGGAATATGGTAGAAATGTAAGTGCACCGAGAGTTTAAGAAAAATCATTTTATATATTCATGTTACTTATGTTACAACTGCGGTAAATATCTGTGGTCATCGTCTGTTATAGGAAACTAACTGCATCATATTTCAGGGTTTCGCAGGGGTTATTCAGCTTGGTCATGAGATAGTAGGAGCTTTTATCTATTTTATCATAAACGACGTATGGGCCTTCCCAAGATTCGCCAACTTTCCTGCGTTTTGAGGTTTCGAGGAGGGGGTGATTCTTCGAAGGACAGATCACCAATTTTGAAGCTTCAAGGTTAAACCCTTTTGTTTGCTGGACTTCTCAAAAGAGATTTGGTAATGTCCAAGATTAGCTAGAGATCAGTCACGGGTTTCGTCGATCCATATCATGTTGTAGGCAAGTTGAAACTTGTTTTCTTCATTGTGGAGGTCGGGATCCCTGGTCAGGACTTCGAACTGAGTTGGTAGGACTGCTTCAGTTTTGTATGTCAGTAGAAATAAAGTTTAACT